>CAVLJG010000005.1:5089674-5272049 GCA_963669975.1 Acanthoscelides obtectus
AGTGGAACTTGTTAGAAGACGATGTTTCGGTATGTGTTTTTCGTAAACGCCACAAAGACTTAGATCGATTTTTCAATATGGAGAATAACTTGGTTGAGAATGGAGATTGTTTATAGACAGTTCAACATTGAGTTTAAAGGCAGTGTTATTGCATATTGGAAATATTTTACCATCTCTTCCGGTAGGGTATGCAGTTCACATGAAAGAATCATATGACAATATGAAGTACCTATTGATGTGCATAAAATACGATGAGCACCAATGGCATATTTGTGGCGATTTGAAAGTTGTTGCACTTTTACTTGGGCTGCAGCTAGGCTACACAAAGTTTTGCTGTTTTTTGTGTGAATGGGACAGTCGGCCAAAGGCACTTCATTACACCAGACAAAACTGGCCTGTTCGTCAATTCCTAGAGCCAGGTCAAAAATATGTACAGCATATGCCATTAGTAGATTCGAAAAAAAAATTATTATCACCACTGCATATCAAGTTGGGCCTAGATAGAGATGGGTCAGCTTTTCAATACCTGCGTCAGAAATTTCCAAGACTAAGTGAGGCAAAGGTTAAAGAAGGTATTTTTGTTGGGCCACAGATTCGAAATATTTTGAAAGATACACAGTTTGAAAACACTTTAACAGGTATTGAAAAAACTGCTTGGAATGATTTCCGTCTGGTGGTCACTAATTTCTTGGGAAATAGAAAAGCTGACAACTATAAAACCCTTGTCAAAAATATGCTGCCATCGTATCAAAAGATGGGCTGTAATATGTCTCTTAAGATACATTTCCTACACTCAAACCTGGACTCTTTTCCTGACAATTGCGGAGCCGTAACCGATGAGCACGGCAAACGTTTTCATCAGGGTAATTCAACAATGGGAAGAAGGTACCAGGGAAAGTGGAATCCTTTCATGCTTGCAGACTACTGTTGGACTCTTGGTAGAGATGCTCCAGAAACGATCCATAAAAGAACAGCAAAAAGACAGCGCATATAGTGATTCTTATAAGTATATGAATCTTGTTACTTTTTTTTAATACAAGTTTTTTTTCTAAACCGCAACTAATTTTTTTATTTCATTGTCATTTTTGGATTCAGCGCCCCAAAATTAACAAAGAAGTGCACTTTTCCCATAAGATACAATTAAAAAACTAAAATTTGTTGTCCAGTTTATTTTTAAACTCTGTGGTAAGTTTTCACAATGTACAGAAGAAGTTAGATGACATACATATCAGGTTAAATACTATTACAATTACTATTATTATTACAATCATTCCTTGCCAGTGGCGTAGGGATTAAGAACAAAAGTTTAAAAAACGTGATCGTGACTGGAGCTGCATCTCGTTTTCTATACAGGATGTTCCTTAATGATATGCGAATATTCAAGGGTGTGAATCTACATGGAAAATTAATGTTAGTTTGCTTTATAAACTATGGTCCAAAAATGTTTCCTTACAAAAATTCGGGATGTTGAAGCTTTAGGAAAAAAATGGAAATTAATTAATATTTTCAGAACCGCTTCAGATGTTTCACTGATATTTGGTACGTATGGTCAACGCCAAACAAAGTGGCGTGCACGTCATCACGATAAAAATTCCCCGACCTAATGCCTAGGTTTCTATCACAAACAATTGCTCTATTGCAGTTTCATATTAATGTGATATATAAATTGTAAAATGGTCATTACTCTCTTATTATGGTTAATAGTCATATAAACATTGTTATTAAAATATCACATAAGTTGCTTTCTGATAAATTTAGACGCATTATGCGAAATAAAATGTTTTGCAAACGCTCCAATCACTTATCGACATGTAAACGCACTAAACCGATTTCGCAGCGTTGACACATTGTCACCTTGAAACTTATTTAAACTGGGAACTGACATTTGTATTAATTTTGACACTGAATCAATTTGTGGCATTTCAAATCTTTATAAATCCTTTGGCCCCGCATACTGTAAATCAACAACTGTTTGTTTCAAAACAAAATTATTCATTTTACGAGTAGATAAAGGCAATTTTGGTATATAAAGATGCCCAAACAGTTAAATAGTCGGTGTAAGGAACTCGTGGCCTCGTTAATGCACTACTTTGAGCAAGAAAGGGACAACAACGGGCCTTTGTTGCCTTTAAATGCTGTTCAAGAGGTAGGTTACTAATAATTATATGTAATGTATATTAATAATAGTGAAATTTTATTTCATTTTTTGTAGCGTGTTGCTGCTGCTTTAAAAATTAGTTTAAGGACAGTTAGTCGTATTTCCGAGGGTGTGAAAAGTGATGCAAATTTAGAATCGCCCAAGAAAAAGCGGAGTTATATTAAACGTGTAACCAACACAGCGACATTGGATACAAGTGCCATTCGAGAAGTGATCTATAATATGTATCACAAAAGTAAGATCTTATTATAATAACTTATCAGAAATTTGCATTAATTTGTTAACTAAATTATAATGTCATATTACACAAGGTTTCAGAAGAACAAGTTACGATACAAACTTTATGGTCTCGATTAAGAGATAGGGCATTATTTGATGGTAGTGCCACGTCTTTAAGGCGGTTGCTTAGAGATCTTGGATTTAAGTGGCTTAAGGACAATCCGCGACGAGGGCTCATGGAACTACCAAGTATAGCTTTGAAAAGGGTGGAATTTCTAAGGCAATACAATCAAGCCAAGGTTGAGGCCTTATACCAGTTTGTCTTCCTCGATGAAACTTGGATATTTCAAAATGGGACCATAGGTCGCTCTTGGCAAAATGGAAACCAAAAAAGCGTGAAAGCTATTAAAACAGATGGTAAAAGGTATGTACTTTTACACAATTTGCACTATAAAATTTAAAACTAATATATTTTAGATACATTATATTACATGCTGGAAATGAAAATGGGTTTATTGAGGGTAGTGAAGCGATATTTTCTTCGAAAACAAAATTGAGCGATTACCATGGAGAGATGAACCAGGACAATTTTTTGAAATGGTTTCAACATCAGTTATTAGAAAAATTGGAGAGTCCATCTATCATTATACTGGATAACGCCCCTTATCACAGCATGATATTGAACAAAGTGCCCAACAAAGCATGGACAAAAAAAAATATCCAAGACTGGTTGACAAATCAAAACATACCATTTTTAAACACAATGTTTAAAACAGAGCTATTGAGTATTGTTGCTCGGTACATAATGCTTCTTAATTATATATATTTTGGTCGACAGTTTATATTTCTTTTGTTTATTCCTATTCTTAAAATAACTGCTTTTTTAGAAACAAACCACCTAAAATATACGTGATTGATGAATTGGCGGAACAACATGGGCACAAAGTTCTTCGTCTGCCTCCTTACCATTGTATATTTAACCCTATTGAGTTAATTTGGGGCATAGCAAAAGGTTACTATAACAGACATATTGGTAGAGATGGTAACAGTGAAAAAGACTGTTTGGATATGTGGAACGAGGCTCTACAAACGGTTACCCCAGACATGTGGAAAAATAGTGTTCGACATACTGAGCAAGAAATTTTTAAATGGTATGAAAGAGAACGAATTTTTGATCGACCAGACATCGAACCTTTAATAATCAACGTTGAGAGTGATGAAGATTCAGATTCAGACAGCGCTGAAGAAAGAAACTCCGACTAACTTTATTGTACAGAAAAAGCTTACACCAGTAGCTTACCTAATTTTAGAATGCATTTTTCTGTATGAATTCTGTAAAATAAATACCATGCATAAAATTTGGAGGACCCCATTTGGATTTTTATTCAGTACCTTTAAGCTATCAATTAAATATGGTAGTTTCATAGTGTCATCTGATCAATAATTGTCATACTTAATGATTATGCAAGTACAGATCTATAATTTTATTATACTATTATTTTTGTTCTCATTTGAGGTTAATATTGCTTATAAACCTAGATATGTAAATAATAAATTTTATTATTTTACAAAAAGTTTGGCAACAATGTAAATTTTTCAACACACCCACCTTGATGACGTGCACGCCACTTTGTTTGGCGTTGACTATAGTGAAAGTTAATAAAGCTGCAACACCCCGAATTTTTGGAAGGAAACATTTTGTATATAAAGCAAACTAATGTTAATTTTTCATGCATGTTCACACCCTTAAATATACGCATATCATTATGTTATAATCATTGATGTTTATAATTTTTTAATCATTGAGAAATTCTCTGTCCTCCCATATTTCATATCTAAATGAAGCGCTTCTCTCGTACAGGATTCGGCAAACAAATCCCTCTGGATCCCAAAGGGAGACCCTCTTCTCGACATAACCTCTACTTTTCTGCATTGTGGCAGAGGAGACACATATTTTATGTCGTGTGTGCCCCATGCATTATCTAGTAGGCCCTTTAGGAGACCGAGCACGCTCAGACAATGAACGTAGTAGCGGTGCGCCTCTAAATTGTTTTAATATTTCAACGCCTCCCCGGATGCAAATCTGGGTATGGAGGAAATAATAGGGGCGCTATACGTGGTGTCCAGAAAATCCGGGTGTATACTGTAGATGAAAAGTGAAGTACAACGGTTACAGGAAATCGATGGTTGACCTTGAATTGAGATTTCAAGGTCGCTTTAACGTTTAGTAAGTATCTCAATATTACTTGGGAAAAATATTAATACAGCGGCAGATGGTTCTAAAATATTGATTAACAAAGATCTTGGACGAAATTTGCTTTATTTCCATATGCAAAACTTAAAAGTCAGGATTCGTAACGTTATTCTAAGTTCTATATGAAGATCGAAGTTAAATGATTTATACTCGTATCTACCGAAATTTTATAATACGAACAAAGAATGGACATTTAAATGGACATTGATAAAATATATAAAAAAATTAATAACATATTAAGAGAATATACTAAGTGACATATAAATCCGAACCCCCAGTTTAAATGGTTTTATTTTAATAAAAGTTGGTGAATGTATTTATCTTACTGTAAATAACAAGTGAAAAAATTTTCAGCCTTATCAGTTGGACATTCCTGTTTTTATACTGCTTTTTTTAATTCACTAACGCTCTAAAAATGAATATTTCAGCCGCAGTAAAGAATCAACGTTGGCGGATTTTGGTTCTTGACATCCTTTACGATCGGTTAGATGCCTAGAGTACGGAGACCTGTACGATTTCGTCAACTTAGTGAGTTTAATAGGGGCCGTATAGTGGGACTTCGGGAAGCTGGACTTTCTTTTCGGGCAATTGCAGTTAGAGTGCAAAGAAGTGTAGACACTGTGGTTAGGTGTTGTCAGGCATGGCTTCGAGAAGGCCGTACGCAAAGAGCAAGGGGCACTGGACGCCGCCGTAGAACAACAGACCGTGAAGATCGCCGCCTAAGATTATTGGCCTTAAGGGACCGTTTCTCCACTACCAGGTCCATTGCAAATGAATGGTTTGCAGAACACGGAAGACCTATTGGCATGCGAAGTGTTTACCGACGAATGAGAAGTTTTGGCTTGTTTTCATACCGGTCATACGGTCACTCTGGGATCAGGAATGGAACAGTATTGTCTTTAGTGACGAGTCTCGATTTTGTTTAGGCATGCACGATGGTCGTGCCAGGGTTAGAAGGCGACGTGGTGAAGGGAGCAATCCACAGTTTTTTGTTGAAAGACATGTTCATCACACTGTTGGAGTTATGGTTTGGGGTGCTATAGCTTATGGTTCCAGGTCACCTTTAATCTTCATCAGAGGTAACATGAACGCGCAGCGTTATATCCACGAAGTTCTACAACCCCATCTTTTACCCTATCTTGACACCCTGGCAGATCCAACTTTCCAACAAGATGATGCCCGAACACATGTTGCAAGAGTCACAATAGACTTCTTTCAACACAATGATGTCACATTGTTACCATGGCCACCAAGATCTCCCGACTTATCCCCAATTGAGCACGTGTGGGATATGATGGGTAGGAGATTGCTCAATTTGCAACGTCCTCCTCAGACTCTAGAAGCACTTCGAGAGGAGTTGGTCGTTGCCTGGAATGAGATACCACAGGAGGATGTTGACCACCTGATAAGAAGCATGCCTAGGCGCGTTGGAGAATGCGTAGCGCATCAGGGTGCATCCACACATTATTAAAGGTCAAAGGGCTTTAAAGCAGTGCAATCATTTTGAAATTTTTATCATTTACTTATTATGCTTCATTAAGTACTTATACAAAATTTTATTAAAAGTAAACCATTTAAACTGGGTGTTCGGATTTATATGTCACTTAGTATACATTTTCAAAAACAAACTTTTATTTAGCTGTTCATAAAATGAACTAAGAATTTAAAAATAATTTCCCCGATTGGAATTATTAACACGTTTTTAAAGTTTGATGAAGGTGTGTTATGTTTTTATAGTAGGTTAGAAAAAAAGTGCAATGCGTTTCTATTTGACAACTTGAGATTTTCGATTGAACATTTCCGATCGGAAAAATTATTGTTAAATTTTGAGTTCATCTTATGAACAGCTGAATATTAGCTTGTTTAAAAACACATTTTTTCATTCAATTTATTGATACTTGACTGTACCCAATGTGACGTAAGCCACCATTGCCGACGTTTGCTAGATAATTCAGTAGTGCAGCATTACGAGCTGTAAATGTTGCTTCCAATTTCGAAATAACGATCTTTTTAACGATACTCCTGCCTGCCAGAGCCTGCCTGTTAATAAATAATTTTTATGCCGTTCCGTCCTTAACTGTGTTTCGATACGAATTGAACTTTGCGCCTGAAAAATTCATCGACGAAGTTACAGTTTCGGTTAGGTTTTATTGGCACATGGGAACTGTTCTGAATAGTATAGGTAAGAGTCGGAACAGAGAAAATAGGGAGAGAATCACTATTTAGGTAGCGTCTCTTCATCCGCTGGCAGACAATCTGAAATGAAGAGTATATATACTTCAAAATTCTCTCATGGGCGCCAGCAAGAATCTTTCTCACACGGGGGGCGATCGTCGGTAAGACATATTAGCTCAAAACTTTTTGAAAATCGGGGTAAGCAAATTTTCTCAGGGAAGACCAATGACGAAAAAATCCCGGAATTCTAGACAAAATCATTGGAATTGATAAGAAGCTTTCTCACAAATATGTCTCAGAGAATCGTTGTTGACACAGGCTCTTCGTTTGAGTGTTTGATTTCTTCGGGAGTACCACAAGGTTCAGTACTTGGACCGCTCATGTTTATCTTGTACATATCTGATTGGAAGAAAGGTATTGTAATACTCATTTTTTTTCAAATTTAAAGGCCATCAATACACCTCATTATTCTAAATTATACTAAGTGACATATAAATCCGAACACCCAGTTTAAATGGTGTTATTTTAATAAAATTTTGTATAAGTACTTAATGAAGCATAATAAGTAAATGATAAAAATTTCAAAATGATTGCACTGCTTTAAAGCCCTTTGACCTTTAATAATGCGTGGATGCACCCTGATGTGCTACGTATTCTCTAACGCGCCTAGGCATGCTTCTGATGAGGTGGTCAATGTCCTCCTGTGGTATCTCATTCCAGGCAACCACCAACTGCTCTCGAAGTGCTTCTAGAGTCTGAGGAGGACGTTGCAAATTGAGCAATCTCCTACCCATCATATCCCACACGTGCTCAATTGGGGATAAGTCGGGAGATCTTGGTGGCTATGGTAACAATGTGACATCATTATGTTGAAAGAAGTCTATTGTGACTGTTGCAACATGTGGTCGGGCATTATCTTGTTGGAAAGTTGGATCTGCCAGGGTGTCAAGATAGCGTAAAAGATGGGGTTCTAGAACTTCGTGGATATAACGCTGCGCGTTCATGTTACCTCTGATGAAGATTAAAGGTGACCTGGAACCATAAGCTATAGCACCCCAAACCATAACTCCAACAGTGTGATGAACATGTCTTTCAACAAAAAACTGTGGATTCCTCCTTTCACCACGTCGCCTTCTAACCCTGGCACGACCATCGTGCATGCCTAAACAAAATCGAGACTCGTCACTAAAGACAATACTGTTCCATTCCTGATCCCAGAGTGACCGTTGTTCTACGGCGGCGTCCAGTGCCCCTTGCTCTTTGCGTACGGCCTTCTCGAAGCCATGCCTGAGAACACCTAACCACAGTGTCTACACTTCTTTGCACTCTAACTGCAATTGCCCGAAAAGAAAGTCCAGCTTCCCGAAGTCCCACTATACGGCCCCTATCAAACTCACTAAGTTGACGAAATCGTACAGGTCTCCGTACTCTAGGCATCGTAACCGATCGTAAAGGATGTCAAGAACCAAAATCCGCCAACGTTGATTCTTTACTGCGGCTGAAATATTCATTTTTAGAGCGTTAGTGAATTAAAAAAAAGCAGTATAAAAACCGGAATGTCCAACTGATAAGGCTGAAAATTTTTTCACTTTTTATTTACAGTAAGATAAATACATTCACCAACTTTTATTAAAATAAAACCATTTAAACTGGGTGTTCGGATTTATATGTCACTTAGTACATAACAATCAACTATGCAGGTCCTTTTAAAACATAGTTTTGATATCATTTTTGTGTTTTACTACAATTGCAGTTTACACATGTTACTGGAGTTATATATTTTTGATGTTAATTCATTTTTTTGCTAGGCTTCGCTCTAAATAAAGATGATTTATTAATATTATTATTATTGTTATTATTCTGTATACAATATTTAAGGTCCACGCTTCCCTGGTACCCCTCTGCGGGCGCCTTCTTATAATTCCCAGTAGAACCGTGTTTTCGTAGGAAGCATCATAATCAATTACGGCCTTGCGTGATGATCTTCATAAAAACAATTGATTCAATTAGTTCATCATGGATAGACAAGTTCTATCACAACATATCTCACACCCTGTACAGTAAGGCTCGCCCACGATTGGTTCTGAGAGAACCTCATTAGCGAAACAATTAATAAAAATAATAATTATTCCAAATCTAGAATCACAAATATATGTGTAAAAAAATGACAGACGTGGAACTAACGTCATACCCATGCAAAAACTAAATCGAAGCACTCATGTATTCTGAAATCCTGTATAGTTCCAGGTGTACCGAAGCCCTTTTTAGGTTTGTTTGGATGTTCCTGTACCTTCCAGCACTTTTAAATGATTAGATGGTTTATGCTGAGGTAGCAAAACATTCACAGCTCTTGTATCGTATGCGTGGAAAACTGTTTCTATGTTGCATTGTGAACATAACACGTTCAAATATGTATAGTGCACTGTCATAAGCCAATAGACTTAAATACGCCTCTAGATGTTTAATTAAATTTCATATGTCTTATTGCTCGTATGGTCCTATTTTGAATAACAAATAATTTTTGCGGTTCTGAGCTGTCACCAAACAGTATTATTCCATAACGCAAAATCAATTCAAAATTTGCACATTTGCATAATATATAATTTTTAAACAATCCGAATTTATACAGCCTTATTCCATCCCAGTTTCAAAGCAGTTTTATCTATATGTGAAGTCCAAGAAAGAAATTCATCTAAATATATTCCTAACACTTACTGATTGACTTGGATATTACTATCAGAAAGTGTGATATTTTGTGGTATATCAATCTCTGATTGCTTTGTTCTAAATATTATTAAATCAGTTTTGCCCTTATTTACAAGTTTATTCTTTGCAAAGTATATCCTCACTGATCCAACACCTGATGTCCATTAAGTTCCAACCCAGTGGTGTTTTTGTCGATAATGCGAATGCCGGTATCATCAGCATAGTTAATTCTTGTACATTCTTAGTTCTTAATGCTGGCATTTAGATAATTGATGTATATGGTAATATGATATTTATTCAGGGTGTCCGCAAAGTTGGAGTTTTCCTTTACACGACGTGTAGATCTTGAAAACATAAGCAATTTTTTCTTAGTACCATATACACCAATGTCTTAAGGGAACCGAGATAAAGGGCTCTGCAACATCAAAAATATCTGAATACAGTCCTGTAGCCGCGACTCGCGACATCACCGAGTGGTACAAGGTCACTGACTCAACCCGACGACAGAACTGGGTCAAGGTCAGTGTGTCAGGTCAGTATGCAACCTTCAACCGACGGTTACGGTCACGCGTGTAGAGGTAATCGAGTAGACGAGAATACCTCGCGATCTTCAGACTTAACACCATGTGATTTTTTTCTTTGTGGAGAAATGAAACGCTTAGTGTACAAAACTGAAGTGCATACGGTTGACGAACTTCGTCTCAGAATTGAACAAGCTGGTGCTTTCATTCGGGGGAGGGACTCCATTCTCAAAGCCTGCACCGATGCTTGGCCACGTCGTGCACGCACCTGTGTTTTTGAATCAAACGGCGATAACTTCGAACAATACCTATAAAGTACGTTTACCTAAAAACTGAAAACGCGGCAACGCCGTCATATTTGTCACCTCTGTTCGTGGTCTGCACCACCGCCTGCGTCTGCTCGGTAGCGCATCAGCTGATTTCATTTTCTGTTGGAGCGGTATGATTTCGGGCAGAGACGTACTCAGCCCTTCTCGTCAACTGGAGAGTGAGTACTTTTTCCTTTATTTTTTTTACTTGGTCGCCCTCGTTTCACTACACATTACCTTTGTTATTTCAAGGGTAGTTGTTTCTGAAAAGGTCAACCCCAACTTTTCGGACACCCCGTATTTACCTCATTGCAAATGAAATCTGACCTGGTGATGATATTACCTTTTTTTATCACTACACGTTGCTTCCTGTTTGTAAAATTGAATGTTATCCAGAACAATGTATTAGCCGTATCTGTTTTTGTCAAATAGGATACGTCATCCTCTTGACGTATTCGATTACCTTTGATTTTACTGTGTTGTAAACATTTTTCGAATATTTTGGTTCATAAAATCTGCGATAAGTATTTTTCCGGTTAACGAGGGTGACCTTTCATGTAGACACAATTTAGCTCAATTTCCCTACAACGTATGCTTTATACCCTTCTCCCAAGTAACTAGCTTCATAAACAAGTCCTGATAAATGGATGGATATTCTAGCTTGCAATGTACGTTTCTGCCTCTAAATTGCAACCAGTCGAGTGGCATTGCATAAATTCCAGTCGATAAACTGGAGGCCAGTCTCAACTAAATCACCTCTAAACATTCATAATGGACGCCTCTATAGCTCTATTCAATTAAGGGACACTACACGATGGTAGTAAATAGTGGTCTGTTTATTGGTTCAAGGTACCAGAACCGCCAGATCTACTTGATTTCACGAAAATTAATACAGGGCGTAAACGTTATGATAGTCATTGTTTAAATACATTATTTTTCTTTTTAAAACCCACACTGAACTTTTTTGTATTTAAAGAAGGAGTTCAAAATGTAGTCCTCCACTTTCCTCACAAGCTTTTTACGACAAACCCAGTTTCTTCTTACTCTAGGTCCTCGAAGTTGTCCATTTATTATTTCAGCCGCATTAAAATTTTGTTCGCGAAGTTGTGCTTCGGTTGTTATTGGACCAGCCCCATATCCATCCTCCATCCTTTACGATCGGTTACGTTGCCTAGAGTACGGAGACCTGTACGATTTCGTCAACTTAGTGAGTTTGATAGGGGCCGTATAGTGGGACTTCGGGAAGCTGGACTTTCTTTTCAGGCAATTGCAGTTAGAGTGCAAAGAAGTGTAGACACTGTGGGTAGGTGTTGTCAGGCATGGCTTCGAGAAGGCCGTACGCAAAGAGCAAGGAGCACTGGACGCCGCCATAGAACAACAGACCGTGAAGATCGCCGCCTAAGATTATTGGCCTTAAGGGACCGTTTCTCCACTACCAGGTCCATTGCAAATGAATGGTTTGCAGAACACGGAAGACCTATTGGCATGCGAAGTGTTTACCGACGGATGAGAAGTTTTGGCTTGTTTTCATACCGGCCACACTGGGTCCTCCCTTTAACTCGAGAACACCGACGTAATCGCTTTGAGTGGTGCAGACAACGGTCACTCTGGGATCAGGAATGGAACAGTATTGTCTTTAGTGACGAGTCTCGATTTTGTTTAGACATGCACGATGGTCGTGCCAGGGTTAGAAGGCGACGTGGTGAAAGGAGGCATCCACAGTTTTTTGTTGAAAGACATGTTCATCACACTGTTGGAGTTATGGTTTGGGGTGCTATAGCTTATGGTTCCAGGTCACCTTTAATCTTCATCAGAGGTAACATGAACGCGCAGCGTTATATCCACGAAGTTCTAGAACCCCATCTTTTACCCTATCTTGACACCCTGGCAGATCCAACTTTCCAACAAGATAGTGCCCGACCACATGTTGCAAGAGTCACAATAGACTTCATTCAACATAATGATGTCACATTGTTACCATGGCCACCAAGATCTCCGGACTTATCCCCAATTGAGCACGTGTGGGATATGATGGGTAGGAGATTGCTCAATTTGCAACGTCCTCCTCAGACTCTAGAAGCACTTCGAGAGAAGTTGGTGGTTGCCTGGAATGAGATACCACAGGAGGACATTGACCACCTGATCAGAAGCATGCCTAGGCGCATTGGAGAATGCGTAGCACATCAGGGTTCATCCACACATTATTAAAGGTCAAAGGGCTTTAAAGCAGTGTAATCATTTTGAAATTTTTATCATTTACTTACTATGCTTCATTAAGTACTTATACAAAATTTTATTAAAATAAAACCATTTAAACTGGGTGTTCGGATTTATATGTCACTTAGTATATTTATCCTAACTTCACAGCTGGTGTGATCCTGAGGTATGCATACCCCCAGAAAGTTGGTAAGTCACTAATGTTCGTTTTCATTTGTTGTTAGGTGATCGATTAACCATTGCAAAGTGAAATTTTGAGCTTACTGTGATCATTTTGAATACTCGAAAATCCTGTCATAGCACCATTCAGGTAGTTTGTTGCAAACTTTGTAATAGCACCGTTCAGGTGATTTATTAAAAATAGTTAAATAGATTTTGGGCAAGCTCTGGAAATTGGCATTTCATTTCCCCCACCGTCCTAATCGTCCAAATCAACAACCACTTCGAACCCCAGGGAAGTGCATCTACAACCATCCCCCTGACATTTAGACAAAAATTTATTGACTTTTGGGCCATGGGTAATATGAACTTTTTGACGTGTTTTGACCCAGTCAATAATGACTACCATAACGATTACACCCTGTATATTTTGGCGGCTGGTCCAGTATAAATATCGTGAGCTTTTAGATAGTGGAGTAATCGAAAGTGGGACCGAATCCACTGAATATATTTTTGAGATTTTCAGTGGAATGAATTTTTAAAATAGTGTATGTTGTAAAAGTTTATGCACTGATTTTGTGCACCTTTTGGTTTTCAATTGTTCTCATTTATTTTAAGCTTCACCTGCTATATACTCTAGTAGTGGTTGATTATGGTGATAGATGGCGCTTATTTCGATTGATCTCTCGGATAGAGGAAGTACGTGGTTGGCAGTCTCTGATCAGATGGACAAAAGTAGCATGTTTAGTTGCTCGATGGCAAGTTGGCCAGTGCTACAATACCGCCAGAGTTGATACGCATTCTCGCATTGACCCGTTCTGGCAATAGATGGCGTTTCGTGCTGGCTTATTCCAAAACGCTCTAGTTTTATTCCTAGGAACTTCTAAATAATTACATAGGTCACATATTTTGATCCATATGACGTCAAATATACTAAGTGACTTATAAAATGCAACATTCAGAATTATTTGTTGAATTTTTATAAAAACTTGTAAACATATTTGCTATCATGGACTTCTTAGACGCGTTCGGGTTAAATCTGCAGGACTCCTAGCTGGCGTTGCATTTTCTATGTGATTTAATATACAGGGTGCTTCAGTTTATTGTTGCATAACGTTAAGATTCGATAGAACTTTTAAAATTAATGCATAAAGTCTATATAAACCTGGGTCGAAAAATGCGTGGCTTCCGAAATACAGGGTGTTTAAATTTACTTTCTAAAATAGTTTTTTTTAAATATTTCGAACAATATTCGATGTATAACAGTGAAAATTGGTATACAAGGGTTTTTTGGTACGGCAAAACGGACCATGGGCATATTTTTACTGTAGCCGCTAGAGGGCTCTCTCTACTGTACCTGTAGTGTATTAAAATGACCGAACATTTTTTCTTAGTACAATTTTTTGCTTATTGAATAAAAAAACTGATTCTTCGCACTTTTCAACATAAAAAAGCTCTCTTGTGAATTTTCGTTATAGTTAGCCGTTTTTGAGAAATTTCGATTTTTAAGGTTCGATGCATTTTTAATTATTTATGATAAAATAACGTTAAAAAGTCAGTATCTCGACAATTTTTAGAAGTAGGCTGTGCCTGCAAATATTTTTGAAATTGAAAGCAGAAGGTTAAACGTCAATTAGTTGACAGTTAGTTTTGTTGTCTGTTGAAACCTGAAACGTTTTTTTGCAATTGTGAATGCACGAAATTTAGTTTCTTTTACCTGTTTTTTTTGTAAGTTTTTTAAAAATGCCATTTTTATTCTCCAATCAAGAGTTAGCGGATATTCATTTTGTGTATGGCTTTGTAAATGGAAACGCAGCAGAAGCAGCCAGAGAATACGCACGAAGATTTCCAAACAGACGACATCCAACTCGCTCAGTATTTGTAAGAGTGCATCGCCAAATAATTGAAAATGGTTTTGGAAGTCCCCAAAGGGATCAAAACATAAATGTTCGTCAGCGCAGATTTACCCGTATGATCTGCGTGAGTTTGATAGAGATCCGACCGCAAGTGTTAGGAGAGTTTCTGGTGCCTTGGGAATTTCAGCAAGCCATGTTCACCGTGTTCTTAGAAATGACCATAGACGTCCTTACCATTTGCAACCTGTGCAAGGACTACAGCCAGGGGACGGAGAACGAAGAATCACATTTTGTCAGTGGATTCTTGATAGAACTGATAATAATAGGGAGTTTTTAAGTAAGGTTTTATGAACCGATGAGTCATGCTTCACTAGACGTGGAGTGGTAAATTTTCATAATCAACATATGTGGTCGCATGAAAATCCGCATGCAGTTCGGGAAAGAAATTTTCAGCATGAATTTAGTGTGAACGTGTGGATTGGTATCTACCGTAATCGTCTATTTGGACCCTACCTTTTGTCTGCATGGTTAAATGCTGCGACCTTCTTGGAATTTTTAAAGGCTGAACATGCAAATATGTGGGATGATGTTATGTTAGATTTAAGAAGATTGGCCTGGTTCCAGCTTGATGGTTGTCCAGCTCATTATTCGAGAATAGTTAGAAACTGGCTGGACGAAAATTATCCAGAAAGATGGATCGATCCCCTGACCTAAATCCATTAGATTTCTTTGTGTGGGGATTTCTAAAAGAAAAAGTGTACCAGACTCCCGTAACCACAAGAGATATGATAATAGACAGAATCAGGAATGCATGTGATGAAATAAGGCCTTATTTGAATAATGTTATACCACGTTCGATCATTCGTAGATGTGAATTGTGTGTTGAACAATTGGGTTTACATTTCGAGCAACTACTTTAGATTTTGTATGTTTGTCCTAACTATCCAATAGCATTTTAGTTGTAAATAATTAATTTAATTTGTTAAAAATAATATTGGAAATTTAAACAAATTAATATTCTGTTTTTTTTGTGTTTATTTGGAGTTGCTGTGTTTAAAAACACAATCTAAACGATCATCTTAATTACTTGTAATGCCCAAATCGAAAATGAAAAAAAAAATTATTTTCTGATAAATAATTAAAAATAATTAAAAATGCATCGAACCTTAAAAATCGAAATATCTCAAAAAGAAAGCTTTTTTATGCATAAAAGTGCGAAGAATCATTTTTTTTATTTAAAAAGCAAAAAGTTGCACTAAGAAAAATTTTTCGGTCATTTTAATACGGTACAGTAGAGAGCGCCCTTTAGCGGCTACAGTAAAACTATGTCCATGATCCGTTTTGCCGTACCAAAGAACTCTTGTACAAGTATACCAATTTTCACTGTTATACATCAAATATTGTTCGAAATATTTAAAAAAAACTATTTTAAAAAGTAAATTTAAACACCCTGTATTTCGGAAACCACGCATTTTTCGACCCATGTGTATATAGACTTTATGCATTAGTTTTAAAAGTTCTATCGAATCTTGAAGTTATGCAACAATAAACTGAAACACCCGTATACTCGTATAGCGGCTATTTCGTATTAATAAAGTTGTAGCGTGCCACGACATTCTAAGACATGAACAGAAGAATAAACTAGAATAAACATTGTTATTTTGGAGAGTTGGATGGCCGCGACCCTACGATTTTCCATAAATTGACGAAATATATTCAACAATCCCCGTTTGTATCTAGAGATTCGTCATATCAAATTTATTGCAACAAATTCCGTGTGTCGCATCTGCCGTACGTAAAAATAATTCAATTTAGTAATGGCTGCGACGCATTCGACGCCACGCCATGCTGTCATTTATAATATAAAACTGAAAATAACATTATAATACAAATATGCGAATAAAACTATATTTCTATAGGGAACACGCACGGATCCCGCAGGTCCAATCCTTCTTTCCAACTGACAGCACATTATCACACACATACGGGCGTACGCTGATTAAATTCAGGATTAATATCAAAGCATTTGACGTGTTTTCATGCCACCCACTTGTTTACGCAGAAGCTAGAAAAGTGTAACTGGTAGTAGTGGTATCAGTGTTCGAAATATCAGGAACAGTATTGTTAATTGTAAATACAGTGCAAACCCGATAATCCGGCCGCTGTCTGATCCGGCGCCCCCTGTAATCCGACATGTCTTTGAATATGTATTACATATATACGTATTTGACAATCTTCCCTAATGTGGATCACGCAGGTTTGAACAGGTTTAAACTTGTACGCGTCACCGCTATCGTGCTCGAGGCGCAAGCATCGTTTTACTTAGTTTGAATTTGACTACTGGTGATAGCGGTACGACCTAGCGTGCGTTCATTGTTTACTATTTATTCATTGTGTATTAAGTATAGTACCTAGTAATGTCATCACAAACTCAGAAGCCGAAGCACAAGACATTGACAATTAAAGAAAAATGTGATATTTTAGACCGCTTAAATCGCAATGAAACTTTCAGTAGTTTAGCAAGTGAATACGGCGAAGGCCGATCTACAATTTATGACATTGAAAGAAACCACGAGAAGATCAGGAAGCTCGTGTCCACTACTGACTGCGGGCCAGGCAAGAGGCAGATACTCATGAAAGCTGAACATCCAGAAGTGGAAGAAGCTTTGTACCTGTGGTTTCTTCAGGAAAGAAATAGGCATGCACCAATTTCAGGACCCATGTTGGCCATGAAAGCTAATTTTTTTTATAAGGAATTAACAAAAAAAGATGATTTTGTGGCCAGCAAAGGATGGCTAGAACGTTTTAAAAGTCGTCATGGCATACGTTTAATGACTATTACAGGAGAGAAACTTTCTAACGATGCCACCTGCATAGTGCCCTTTAAATTAAGATTTTTGCAAAATGTGAAAGATTTAAATCTTGACCCGTCACAGGTGTACAATGCAGACGAATCAGGGCTTTTTGGCGTGTGATAACAAAACTTTCGTTTCTTGCAACGAAAAATCCGTACCTGGACGAAAAGTAAGTATAGAGCGTGTAACCATACTACCATGTGCTAACGCTGCGGGCACACACGAGCTTAAGATGATGGTGATTGGGAAATTTAATAAACCACGGGCATTCAAAAACATTAATTTAGCTGTACACTATTACGGACAAAAAAGTGCATGGATGACAAAAGACCTTTTCAAAAAGTGGTTTGATGAATGCTTCGTACCTGAAGTTATAAAACGGTTAAAAGATCATCATTTTCCTCAAAAAGCGTTGTTGCTTATTGATAACGCTCCCGGTCATCCGTCTGAAGAAGAACTAACAACTGAGGATAAATGCATCACTGCGATGTTTCTTCCGCCAAATTGCACTGCAGTGATTCAACCAATGGACCAGAATATCATTCAGTTTGTCAAGCAAGACTATAAGAAAAACCTACTTTTGAGAGCCGTAACAAAAGACCAACCAATAGAAAAAACCTTAAAAGAATTTAATATGAAAGACTTGGTTTTTGCTCTTTGTCAGTCGTGGACTTTGTTAGCGTCATCAACTATTAAATCGTATTGGAAAAAGTTATGGCCAGATATAGTCATCACTCCTAACAACGTTCCACAAATCAGTGTTACTTCGGAAGTTATAGAATAAGTCGCTACTGAAACACAGATAAGTCCGGAAGATTTGGAAATCTGGTGCCGTGGAATGGATAAAGAGGAAAATGTTTTTCATGAAATGTCTGACGAAGAGATTATAAAGGAGGTTTCTGATTATACAACAAACAATCAGGAAAATAACGACGACGTGATTGCAACTACTCCACAAGTCACAGCACAAGACGCAATTAACGCCTTTGAGCTAGGTTTACAATGGGCTGAAGAGAATGGTACATCCTACAACGAACTTTTACTTTTGAGAAGACTGAGGGACAAAGCTCTGATCTCGCGTTATAACAACCTTAAACAAAACAAAATTGATGAATGTTTCCAAGCTTCATAATTTGATAAATTCATTAATGATTTTGATTAATAATTCTTGATTATTTTCGTACATATGTATGTGCATTTATGCTTAATTTTATAATAAAACGTAAGCTCTCTATTGTTATTTAATATACTAAATTCGACATACATAAACTATGTATGATTTGTACTTTCAAGTTCATACATATACATAACATATATAAACTTACCATTGGATATGTAATTTGTCGGATTACAAGGTACCCTTTTGTAAAAAATTCCGCACTATAGGGGGTTTTAGGCAGTGCTCTATAATCCGACAAATTCGATAGTCCGACACTGCCCTACATAATGTTTGTCAGATTACTGGAGGTCCACTGTAGTCAAAATAACTCTAGGAGAATATAGTTAAAATCACAAAAGATGACTATTACGTCATACCATGAATTGTGCTGAAGTAATAAATGAACGTACGTCGATGATAAAATCACGATATCGGGAACATAATGACGACAAAATATCATATCATGATTTTACGAAGTTAGGTTATTCCACTGTTTATTTTTATTTACATTTTATTTCATGGTTTTGGGTGATACATTAATAATAATTTTAGTGGGGAGTTTTTGTTTTGGAAATAACAGTTATGAGTAGAATACCTTAATACAGGAACACCAAAGACCAAAGTATTATTTGAAAACAACCTAACCGTGTTTAACATAACCTAACTATTCATCTTTCAAATATGATCAGTCATGCAACATTAGTAAATTAGCAATACAGTTTGTTTAGAGAATAAAATTCTGTTTGTCTCTGTCTAGCATATCTAAAACCTCATTAAAAATATTCACAAATCGCTGTCGTTTGTCTTTACTATAGACTAAAATGATGACGTAATCGTCATCTTTCGTGATTTCGACTATAGGCTAGTTGACACCCTCTTTAAGTAGGTCTTAAATAGTTAATATTTGTTCTATTAGACCAATGAGTTATTACTATATATGCTTGAGACATTAAAGACCGTAAAACTTTAATTTAGACATATTCAAATTCAAATTCAAAATACATTCATTTGCCAAAAAACAAAAACAGAAAAAACATTATATTTATTGTATTATAGAAAATACACACAATATTTTTGGCAAAAAGGACAAATCCTCGATCAAATGACCGTTAACACCCATCCTTACATAAGTAGGGTGGGTGTGAAAATGTCCTGTGTTACACTAATTTTACACATATAATAGACAAGAGATATACTGGAATTTAATGATTTTATGCATTATAATAAGAATTAAATCATATTATTCTGAAACTTGTTGCCAGCAAAACTACTGATAGGCACATAACCCTTATTGGGGGTATTTTATAAATAAACGTTCGTTAAATAATCCTTCAATATCGGAGGAATCATTTTCAGCAGGTTTCAAATTATGAATAAACAAAATCCCCGGCACATTTCTGGCATTTCTTGTTCCAGGCTCAATCTCGGAATTCCTACGATAGTTTACCAGATCTCCAGGCAGATAGGTGGCGCACTATCTGAATAACGTTAACGGTGTGTGTGTGTTCTGTGCTGTGAACTGTTGAGAATCCAAATTTTTCATATTCACTAACTTTCTTCCGTCTACAATCGATCTGTCATGCTGCAAATCACGTGGAATCATGACCGGCAAAATGTAGCGCGATTCAAGTCTTCTTTGTAAATCGAATGCAAAATAATCATTTCCTAGATTAACTGTGAATTGCGACATTGTTTATCTGACCCATTTTGCTGGCGTTCAATTAGGTCTCCACCCATCCGTGAATAGCACCACTAGGGTGCCTAACCCTTCGCCGATCTCCCAAAGGCGACATTTTAATGACGTAATATACAGCGACACTGACGCATCGTCATTTGTCTCTCTTTGCGATTTATTAATTTGGGTTTACCGTTAACTAGGGATTTCTTTATATTCTATTAGGCTAAGTGAATACCGATGTCGTGATGCTACAAAGTGCGCACCTTTTTCACTTTGTACTTTTATTAAATTTTAATTTTTAAGGTTTTTTTCTTAAAACATCGGGATTTTCTGGCGGCTACGGATGTGTCCGCATCAAAAAAAAAACAAACTTTGTCTTGAGCCTTGTTCGGCCAAGCCGATGCTGTTCACATACCGAGATTGCCCTTCATCAAACATTTTCAGCATCTTTCGGCACCAAGTCGTACGACGAGTCTTCTGCTCTTCCGTCAGACTGCGGTACCCAGTAAGAACAAAGTCTCATTACGTGTAAATGGTGATGCAGAATTGAATTAATTGCTGGTGCATGCAGGTGTCTTCGTCAAGCATTTTTCTCTCAGCAGTAATGTTTTCCTCTGATACTGACGTTCACGGCCTTCATTCCCTCTCAGCGTCCTCCAGAACGAAATTGCCCCTTTGGAATTCTCTGTACTACCTGAATATAGTCGTACGATGAGGAAAATCATTCTTTACTGCAAGCGTCATTTCTTCTAAGCATTGGTCTGTGCTTAAACCACGCGTAAAGTTATACTGTAAAACTGCCCTTAGCTTACTACGTGACCACGATGCCATAGTCCGCACCTTACACTGTCAATACGAATTAATAACTAAATCAACTAGCTGGCGGCTACTATGCACTCATGGACATGTCTCAACATGCAGTAACATACAGCATCCTGCGTCCGTTTGTTAAGTCATATTGTAAAACTTTTCTATCTACTACTGCTACTACTATTCGTCATTGTTCGTCAGAGCGGTCCGGTCCTTTGCTCTTAGTTAAAAGCCTCGTCGGTTTGTTAGTGTGTCAGGTCTGGCTACCCAGATACCAAACATGTTTAAGGGGAAAAGGGAAAGAAGGAAAGGAAGGAAGGAAGAAATAGAGCAAAGAAAAGAAGTAAATCATTTGAAATAGCTTAAGCATTATTGCTTTGACTACCCGAATAATTTTGTAACTCCAAAAAATAATTTTGTTCGGTTTTGTATACTGAAATAATTTTGGCTGGTCTGGATTCACAATTTAATTTTGATCACAGTGCGAGGCGCAGCCTGGAATGTTTGAGAACTTGCCCGACTATGTAGTCTACTGAATCACGCGACAGAGGATTGCTGTGCGATTCGGCTTGATTATAACGCCGCAGTGCCTGTTTTTTTACATATTCCCTTATATATGGGATATCAAGATCGCTGTGAATGCTCTTATTTGACACGTGCCAAGGGGCGTTAGTGATTGTGCGTAGGGTTCTGTTTTGCAGGACTTGCACTCTCTGCATGTGCGTCTTGGCAAGAAAACACCAAGCCGCGCATACGTAGGTGATTGCGGGTCCTATGACCATTTTATACAACCACACCTTGTTGATCAAACTTAATTTTGAATTTCTGTACAACAAAGGATAAAGCTGCCGAAAGGTAATTTGGAATTTTGTTTTCAAAATATCAGTATGTTTCTGCCAGGTCAACCCCTTGTCAATGATGACTCCAAGGTACGTGTTACAGATTGCTTCCATGGTATGCGAGTTCCATTCACTGATACCTCTGAGGGGGCACCGCGACGTTTTTTAGTACAATAGATTGCCTGCGTTTTCGAAGTATTGATTTTGATCAACCACCGATCCGCCCACTCCAATACTTTCTCCACCATACTCTGCAGCCTGTCGTGAACCATGGTACCAGAACAAGACTGTATAACAGTGCAGTGTCGTCAGCATAGAGATAGATTTCACAGTTGCTGGGGCAAGGGATGTCATGTATATAAAGTGGATAAAGGATTGGTCCTAAGACCGAACCGTGAGGAACACCGGCTCTTACGGGCCGTGTTGTTGACAACACATTGTTAATTTTGATCCTAAACTTCCTGCCTTCTAGAAAAGATTTCAACAGTTTTAGTAGCCAAAATGGAAAACCCTTTTGGATGAGCTTATACAAGAGACCCATGTGCCACGTCTTGTCAAATGCCCTTGATAGAAAGATACCAGTACTTTTGTTCAGGGTGAACCCCCTGGTTACATGCTCCACCGGTCTAATTGCCTGTTCAGCGAGCTTAGAAGGAGATGACAGCAGCCTAATGGGACGGTAATCCTGGGGGACTATCGAACCTGCCTTCTTTGGGATCATGATGACTTCAGCGATCTTCCATGCCTTAGGGAAGTAATGAGTTCTGAGCATTGCATTGATTATTGCCACCAGATAAGTCAAAGTCTTGAGCGAAAGCAACTTCAGTGCTATGTTGGTGATTTGATCCTCTCCAGGTGCTTTACGCACCTTTAGGTCCTTAATGTGGCCTTGGAGCTCTGCTGGTGTGCAAAATGGAACCTCAGAGGATTCCGTTGATGTGCTATGCTGAGATTCATCTGAAGAGTCTTCCGTAGAAGGAGTCACCGATGTTAGCACTAATGTTGTTGTCGACATTCGTTCTGAAATATCTCCTACAATTTGTCGTTCCTCGTCAAGGTCATTGTTGGGAGAGAACTGCCTTTCCATGACGTCAACAAAAACCTCCACTTTATCCTCAGTCCTGAAAACTATGCCTCCAGGACCATGAATATGTGGTAGCTGTTCTTGCCTTCCGTTTCTGAGCGATTTTGACACTTTCCAGAGAGGAATTCTTGATTCAAGCATCCTCGCCAGAAAGTCGCTACACTGCTCTTTGCGGAATTCATGGAGTGCATTTTTCACTTCATGGACGAGATTAGTCGCTCTACGAATGTCATACTTTTCTATCTTGGACTTCTTGCCGTTAAGCCTATCGTCGATGTTCCCTCCACTATAAGTCATCCCCTGGTTTGACAAATATAGCCGACTTACATGTCCAACCCTCGAATAGTGTCTGTACTCAAGGGGTAAGAAAATCTAATATGATGAAACATTCATACAGGCAGCATACACGGTGAGCAGTTTATTCCAATTTACCGTCGCATATGACATATACGACCGATCAACTCTAGCTTTAAAAATTTTTATTTGGTCGTCACGGAGGCACCCTTAATGTATCGACACGACGTGCTTAGTTACATCAGTTTTATTTTTGGATAATCATAACTTATATGACAGTTGTACGAAAGTTACGAAGTCGCCTGGATAATATTGAGAAAATGATAACAAAGTTATCGGCAGAAATGGTGGTTTCATACTGGAATAGGAAAGTACATATACTAAGTGACATATAAATCCGAACACCCAGTTTAAATGGTTTTATTTTAATAAAATTTTGTATAAGTACTTAATGAAGCATAATAAGTAAATGATCAAAATTTCAAAATGATGCACTGCTTTAAAGCCCTTTGACCTTTAATAATGTGTAGATGTACCCTGATGTGCTACGCATCCTCCAACGCGCCTAGGCATGCTTCTGATCAGGTGGTCAATGTCCTCCTGTGGTATCTCATTCCAGGCAACCACCAACTCCTCACGAAGTGCTTCTAGAGTCTGAGGAGGACGTTGCAAATTGAGCAATCTCCTACCCATCATATCCCACACGTGCTCAATTGGGGATAAGGCGGGAGATCTTGGTGGCCATGGTAACAATGTGACATCATTATGTTGAAAGAAGTCTATTGTGACTCTTGCAACATGTGGTCGGGCATTATCTTGTTAGAAAGTTGGATCTTCCAAGGTGTCACGATAGGGTAAAAGATGTGGTTCTAGAACTTCGTGGATATAACGCTGCGCGTTCATGTTACCTCTGATGAAGATTAAAGGTGACCTGGAACCATAAGCTATAGCACCCCAAACCATAACCCCAACAGTGTGATGAAAATGTCTTTCAAGAAAAAACTGTGGATTCCTCCTTTCACCACGTCGCGTTCTAACCCTGGCACGACCATCGTGCATGCCTAAACAAAATCGAGACTCGTCACTAAAGACAATACTGTTCCATTCCTGATCCCAGAGTGACCGTTGTCTGCACCACTCAAGGCGATTACGTCGGTGTTCTCAAGTTAAAGGGAGGACCCAGTGTGGTCGGTATGAAAACAAGCCAAAACTTCTCATTCGTCGGTAAACACTTCGCATGCCAATAGGTCTTCCGTGTTCTGCAAACCATTCATTTGCAATAGACCTGGTAGTGGAGAAACGGTCCCTTAAGGCCAATAATCTTAGGCGGCGATCTTCACGGTCTGTTGTTCTACGGCGACGTCCAGTGCCCCTTGCTCTTTGCGTACGGCCTTCTCGAAGCCATGCCTGACAACACCTAACTATACGTACAGTGTCTACACTTCTTTGCACTCTAACTGCAATTGCCCGAAAAGAAAGTCCAGCTTCCCGAAGTCCCACTATACGGCCCCTATCAAACTCACTAAGTTGACGAAATCGTACAGGTCTCCGTACTCTAGGCATCGTAACCGATCGTAAAGGATGTCAAGAACCAAAATCCGCCAACGTTGATTCTTTACTGCGGCTGAAATATTCATTTTTAGAGCGTTAGTGAATTAAAAAAAAGCACTATAAAAACCGGAATGTCCAACTGATAAGGCTGAAAAATTTTTCACTTGTTATTTACAGTAAGATAAATACATTCACCAACTTTTATTAAAATAAAACCATTTAAACTGGGTGTTCGGATTTATATGTCACTTAGTATATATCATCCAGTTTTTTCAAGATGACTTAAGCGTAACACACACTTGAGTTTGTCATTATCTATGATTTACTCGTTTAGTACAAAAAAATATTTTCCTTCATATAAAAAACATGCGTTTGCAATGTCTAAAACTTGAGATATACCCTCATCCACCTACCACTACGATCCCATACAAAAATGTTCTGGAAATGATCAGGAGCATCTGAAACGTCGTAGAATTCAGTTTGAGCGAGTTTTACTTTTTCTCTTTGGATCGATTTTCAAGATCTACAAAGCAAAGACAAAATCGCTATTTTGATATGTTGACACTTCTTTTAAGGGCTAATGTACGGAGAAACCGACTATATTAAGCGGTGATCGATTGTTTTCGATAGGTTTTAGGTGTCGAGAGTGGTTCCGAACGTTTGACGTCGACGCGGTTTTTCCGGTTTTTTCCAGGTTCGCGAAACGTTCGAAAGGAAAACGATACCGTTTCGGAAACTAAAAACTCGGCGCTTCACTGGCGGGTGAGAGCCGGCGCGGTAAGAGGAAGAAACGCGATCGAAAACGGCTGGTAAAGTCGAAAAAACGGTAGATTTTCGTGCTGACGTTCAACTTCGATCTCCTCCGAAGATAAAGGAGCTACGAACCTCACGATTTTTGCGTGAGAAAGCCCAGACGTCGGACTCAAAGATAGCGTCCTTTTTTAGTTCTTTATCCCTTTTCGTTCGAACATTTCGATTTTTTTTAATTCCTCGACTACGCGCTACTTTCCGATGCATGTCCATGTTTCCGGCTCTGTCCTATTATATGAAAGCGAGTAAAAATTATATAGTGATTGAAAAATAAAGATATCGAGCTTAGGAAACGATTCTGATCGTTAGAATTCCCGTCAAATTTCGAAAAAGTAAACTTTTAACGCCTCAAAAGTACCGATGACAGCCGTTTGTCGGCGTACTTTGTCTTCTTCGATACAGACCTTACGGATCGACATAGCTACGAAAGACCAAAGTCTCCTGATTAACCCGACATACGACACGATATGAAGATATTTTGAGTTTGACAGATGTATTTTGATTTTAGCCTGAGATTCGCGATTCCTGTTAGGCGGGGTATTGTAGGTATGATAATTTTACGAAAGCGAGCGCGTGCTAGCGGAACATCCAAAACGTGCCAATTTCGGCTTCATGACGATCGCTTCATCCAATATTGGATCATACCGATTCAAAATTTCTATATTCTATAGTCTAAACGGTACCGGACTTTAACTATAATCATAATAAAAATCTAGTCTATGATGTGTAAAATATGTTCCTGGAATTATCAAGGATGGGAGCGTATTAATATACCAACATAAAAAAATTGAGTTATACCCTCTCTATGCTCCTACAACCCTCACCCCCAAGTTTTTTACCTCTCAAAGAAAAGTATCAGCGATTTTATTTTTTTTCGTTTTTGGCCTTTTTCTTCGCCGCCAGTAGGCGTGGGAAGTAAAGAGGCCGATGTGATGGCCGAAACGTTAGCAAAAAGTCATTTCTACCTATACTATAACTATCTAAAACTGTAATGACTCATCGATGTTCACGTGAACATCACTTAACTACCAGTAGTCGGCTGTTCATAGGCGGGGTATGAATGTTTAACATGGGTGAACTAGATTTGTCACATGCTTAATAAAGAGTGGTTTGAAACATATTGTAAGTAAAAAATTTGGGAATTACCTTTATTCATCGTCGCTCCCACTTACATCTGACAGTAATAAACTGTCGCTATCGCTTTCCTCGTTGAAATTGACTATATCTGGCTCTTTGATGGTGTCGATGTGGTGGTCAAGCTGCCACATTTTTGTTTCTTCCTTCACAACATGACGGATAACATTTTGCCAAGCTTCGGGCGTTACTAGCTGTATGGAAGTCTCAAGTAAAACCTTAACGTCTGGTAATTTGAGGGTTGTGTTATGGAGCGCAATATAACCCTTCACTTGAGGCCAGATGAGCTCTATTGGGTTCAGTTCACAGTGGTAGGGCGGTAACAGCAGCACAGTGACACCACATTGACGGGCCATCTCATCAGTCACGTAACTAATGTTCGCAGGTTTGTGCTGTTTAATTTTTTCATATCATTCCGCTTTCACACATGAATCGTCAAACGGGATTCCTTTTTCGCGCAACCATTGCTGCATGTCACTTTTTCGAGATCCCATAGTCGGTACACGTTCGGCTCGACGACTATGGTAGGAAGCATTATCCATGACGATCACAGAGTTGGCCTCAACTCGCTGAAGCACCCTTTGAAACCAGCTCTCGAAGCAGCTGGCATTCATTTCGTCATGGTAATCACCTCCTTTCTTAGAGACGAAAATCAAGTCACACTCTTCTAAAAAGCCACTATCGCTACCAATATGAGTTACGATCAATCTTTGACCTTTCCCTGAAGGTCCACGAAGACCTGTTGACAAACCTTCAATGCTTGCTTGTCGGTTACTCACTACGTTTTTGTCTATCCAGGTTTTTTTAACTGTGTGGCCTGCATTTACCCATGTCTCGTCCAAATAATAGATTTTTCTGCTTTGTCGCCTATATTCAATCATTTCGCGTAGGTATTTTCGACGCCAGGCGACTATTTCAGGTCTCTCTATCAATACTGACTTCCGATTACGCATTTCGTAACGAAAATTAATTTCGTGCAGGGATTTCCTCATTACCTCGACGCTCATTTGGGGTATAATTTCATTTTCCTTGATCGCTGTATGTACAGCCTTGAGGGTTGATATCGCATTCCTAAAGAAGAATGAATGTACGGTTCGCCTTAACGCCATCTTGCTATCGTCATCTAATTTAACGGCCTTTCGTCCCTTCAAACTTTGGATCAGTAGTAGCTCCAGTATTCTTCTTTTCATGCACCACCCTGCGAATGGTCCACTCTGGAACGCCTGTCATACTTTCACAACGCGCGAGTGCATCTCCGTGCGACATAGTTCTGTTCAGATAATTGAACACGTTGAGCACGATTTCTTTCGCGTCCCTCTTCAGTGCTTTACGAAGCCGTCTACTTGTTCCCTGGCTTTCAGTACTTCCACTCGTGCCATTTGTACTCTCCATGGTTAAGTATAACCAAAACAGTAACCACAGAAACTACAACAATAACAATCACACAACAATTCTTATAAAAACACACAATATGCGATCGCTCAACGAAACACGTTCCAATGCGTTGCCGACGCCTATGAGTCTGCCGGTCGAGGCGCGTCTTTGATTTCATTGGTTCTACCGGCGGAGAACAATCAGCCATTATTTCCATCTCTGTCTGTGCTGTTGACCACCGCAAAGCCACATAAACGACATATGTCGTACGCTATACGGATGTACTGGAAGGAAGCCGGGATCGAGCTCTAATCACGTGTTGATCACGCGTATGAGTCATTACAGTTTTAAATTGTTGTAGTATACTTTCCATCATCGATGATACCAAGACATGTTTTGCAATCCACTGTCTATACATCACTTTTTCGATTTCTGAAATGTGACTTAAACAGTGGAAGAGATGGTAAAGCTATCGCAGATATCCACACATAAATATGTAAAATTTCCATTTAGAAAATGGTCTGCATCATATACTTACAGGGCGATTCGTGTATCCTTAGTGACTAGTGACATTAAGTTATACAGCTTTTTTGTAACGAAAGATAACAATAATGCAGATAATGTAACAAAACTTCCAAAAGCTTCTTCTCGCACTTTGTCTATGCAATTTTTTAGATCACAACTGTTCGATTGACGAGTTACCTTCTATCGTCTTCACGTGAACTGGCATACATGCTTCTTCCACGGCTCTCGCTGACAAAAATTGTAAAGACAAGGGAAGTCCGAAATAAAGCTTTTGAAACGTCAAAGTTGTCCACAAATTTTGAAAATTAGTTAGTCTTCATGACAAACTTCCAGAATACAATCCAGTAGATCGTTTTGAATTTCTTTCGAAGTTCCTTTAAATATTGAAGCATTCGCTTAAGGTTGTATCAAACTCAGCAGAAAAATTAATCAGTCCACGATATTTTCCCGGGTTTTGGAAGGTCAATAACTAAAATTTACTGTACTATAAATCTGGTGGAAGCCATAAATCGGAACCAGTATCATGATCGGCAGGCAGGGCCAACATTGTAGGATTTTACATTGTCCGTCATGCTAGTCGCAGTCAATCTTCAAATTCACCCTGTACATAAGGAACGATATTCTTTCGGCATCAAATTGACCCAGGGGTTGATTCTGTCGGGCCCTTTCTCCGGTTGAACGTGACAAAATCTCCATGGGGAGTTGAAACCGCCGCTTGGTCGTTTTGGCATATCCGCCGCAGACCCTTTTCCGCTTTTCCAGTTTTCCACTTCCGTGTTTCCGGCGATTTAGACGGTTTTACGCCTGCCTTCTACTCGAGGACGGACGCCCGCTTTTGTTTATCGATATTGTAGTCAAGAACACCTACTTGTAACTTTGGATCATGCATACTAAATTGTGTTCCCAATATAGACGTCTTTTATTGAGGGCGAAGTTTAGCTTCGAGCTATTTGGCCACTTAACCCTCGAAGAGTACAGAAAAAATCAAATAGTTATAAACATGTAAAAGTAGTATACCTAAGTGTGTTCCTTAATGATATGCGAATATTTAAGGGTTTGAATCTACACAGTTGATGAAGCAAACTAACATTAATTTTTCATATAGATTCACACCCCTAAATATTCGCATATCATTAAGGAACACCCTTATATAATATTGCTCCTCGCTAGAAACCACTATATCTCAATACCTAAATAACAATGTTACGATCTCAAGCAAAACTGTCACGTGAACCTCTCGCGAAGATGTCCCAGAATTTTGCATTTTATCCCGGCTCGGCGCGAACTGAAACATCATGCAAATCAAATTCTTCGAAATCGAGTTTCGAAGAAGTTTCTATCCCTACGTGTCGTCGCGGCTCGATCTGAATGTCTTAACTCCCGTCGATTAAGTTTCGCTTCCATGTAATATGGTAACGATTTCGACCCTTTGCATGCTTAATCAGTAGGCATGCTCGCCAAGGCAACGCTCCGAATTTCGTTCTCGAGGAAACTTCATTGCAACTTGACAAAATAAAATAAGCGATTTCTCATCGATAAATCAAAGTGTATCATATAGAAACTACTATATATACTCTTTTTTAATTGTTTTATTTTAATGTATTGTTCAATTTTAATTTGTTAATTTGTTATTTTAATTCGTTTTCATGTTTATACACTTCTTGTTTTTATTTGATGTTTTGAATGTTATTTATGTATGTAGGCAATTCTGTTTATAGTAATATTCAATTGACTTATCCTATATCACTTTGTGATCCACAGGATGAATAAATTATTATTATTATTATTATTATTATTATTATTACTATAGGAAAAAATCTTCCTTAACACCTCCCGTTCCCATATAATACAGGGTGGCGCATCGTAAACGAAACAGACGCATTTACTGACAGGTTTTTTTTTGGAAAAACGCTCAGACCCGTCGATTTTGTTTTCGAGGGCGACACAAGTTTGGCAAAAAATCATGTTAGCACGTGCAGCCCCCTAAGCGGGGGTGACACCAACGCTAAAATCTTAAATGGAAAGGGGGGTCGAGTGATACCTTATTTTAAAGGTCTTTCAATTCCCTTTATAATGATATAAAATTAATGTACTTCAGTTCAGTACTTTTGAAGGTTTATTGATTTAAAGCTTAAATAAAACTAATACATCATCATTAGTGGAGATCGATACATTTGGCAGCAAAGTAATTTAAAAATGAAGAATGAACTGACCCGTTAGGCAAGTCAATGTTGAAAATGGCCTCCATGACTCTCCATGCAATAATAAAGATTTTGCTCAAAACGTTGCCGCACATTTTGCAATAGTTGAGCAGTAATTTGAAGGCACTCATTCACAATTCTTTATCGCAGGTCTTCTAATGATGTTGGCTGAGTACCCCACATAAAGAAATCCAAAGGTGATAAATCTGGCGAGCTTGGGGGCCATTCAATGGTACCTCTTCTACCAATCCATCGATCTGGAAACGTCTGATCTAAATATTGTCGAACACGTAATGCGTAATGGAACTGAAAATTAGAGTATGGAAGGAACGATTATACTTGCGATGGAAGCTAAATACAACAGTTATTTTAAGCTAATTGTAGGTAAAGTGTATACATTCAAAAACTAGTAACTTTACTTGGTAAGCACACGAACCTGTATAGAGTAGTATCCTTTTCTATTCATATATGGTAACCGGTTATGCCCTGGTTTTCCAATCTTTATATAGGTTCCATCAATGATACCGATTCCTGGAAATCCATTTTTTTTTGTAAAAATATTTCTTCTTCTGTTGGCCATTTTATGATTTCTGGTGCCAGGCCACTAAAAAGTTGTTCATTCTGGGTATAACTAAACGCAAAGTACTCACGGAAACCTTGAACATATCAGCTACAACCCTGAAGATGACTGTTTGCTATCCAACAAAGCGTTACAAAATGAATTGCAATAAGCTGGATATTTATTATTATACATCATCCCTGTTAGTTATATCAAGTCATGTCTGAAGCGGCCTAATATAAATGGGTGATGGGATTATGGTTATGCACTATAGCTAATTTATTATAGTTACATTGATTTGATAGGAATGAAAGAAGAGTATAGAATGTCACTTCAAATGTCATACAGTACTAGTGGCCAATATAGAATATCGGGAAATACTCAAAATACCGTGAAACGGTAATATTATAAATGAAGAGGTCTTTCGTAAAATTGTAATGTACTCTATGAAATACCGTTGAACATATAATCAAAGGACCAATATATGAGCTTCTTCGGCTCATTCTCGACCCCAAAATCGAAGGAATGAATTTGATAGGCCGAATGAAACTACCGTTGTTGAAATATTTACGGCAACGAGCAGGTTTAGCAGGAAACAGATTGCTACATGTACTGTGAGCACTATAAATACATTGTTAGCACAGGGACAGGCGCTGGCCTCAAAAAGTCTTATAACATTCCTCAAGAGCATGGAAACCTCCAAATAGGAGAAACCACACTGTGGTAGCATCAAACGCAAGCTGCCAACCAGAGGGGAACTCTGATTCCTGAATTTTCTGTGCAATCACTTCTGTCTTATCCTATAGAGGGTGTCCCAGAAATAATACACCAGAGTGAAACGGGAGGTAGATTGGCTGCATCTCAATCAGATAAAGTCAACATGACCTTAGTAAAAGTTTTCTAGTTTTTGAGATATTGCCACTTTTGAGATTTTTCAAAAAAACTCTACTCTTTGCTCCTTTTTTGCCTGTTATGGCTATAAAGAGCTCCTAGCTTACGTTTTTTTTCCCGGGCTGTCATTAATAGTTGCTTGAGACAACCGAGTATTCATTTCATTGAAAACGAGCACGGTATGCTAAAAAATACTTATTGCATTTTGTTTCAATGTCAAAACATTTGCTAAATTTTGACTAACTACTGCGAAAAAAAAATGTACCATACTGAATCGGCAAATGATCTTAAAAATTTAAATTTATATAGATTTTTTGCAACATCATCTACCCATTCTTTTGGAAGATGTGGCTCTTGAAACAAGAAGACGGATGTGGTTGGGTGCCCTGCACACTATGCTAGTGCAGTAAGGGGGTATCTTGATGAAACGTTTCCTAGAAGATCGATAATGTTGTGTTCATTATTTTGATGTCTGCATATAACAATAAATCAAAAAGGATACTGGATAGCTGTTTTTGACATTTGCTAAAATAAAAACTATAACAGCAACTAGCAAGATGTAATTTGAACACAATGACAAAAGTTAGAATTACTCAGTTTTTGGTAAAAAGAACCTACAAATATTATACTATTTTGTGAAGAGCATCAAATAGCTAGCTTTTAAGGTCATTTGCTGATTCAGTCAAGTACATTTTATTTTCACAGTAATTAGTAAAACCTTAGTACAGGTTTTCGCATTGAAACCAAATGTAGTACGAGTAATTTAGTTTTTTATTAGCATACCGTGCTAGTTTTTCATAAATGAATGAATGGAACAACAACCTATTCGCAATGTACCGCCGATCATTCTAATTTTCAATTATGGCTGTTAATGCAGGATCTATGGCGTCTTCCAGTAATTCCAAATACATTTCACCGGTCAAATTTAAGGTAAGGAAAAAGGACCAACTAAATGATAGCTAAAAATACCAGCCGAAACATTTAATTTTTGTGGCTGCTGTGTATGAACCTCATGACAAATTCTGGGAATAGAATCGGACCAATATCGGCAGTTATGACGATTTACTATGCCATTTAATAAGGAACATTCGCCGGGAAAGCAAGTGTTGAATAGAAAATGTTCATCGTTTATAATTCGTTCACTCATATCTTCACAAAATTGTAATCGCCGATCGAAATCGTCTTCATTAAGTTCTTGTACCAGGTGAATTTTCTACGGATGAAAACTATGGGCAGAATCCGTTGGACAGTACGTCGACTAACACCACACACAGACTCCAATTTGCGGGTACTTAACGTAGGATCTACATAAACTTGCCCTAAAACCCCCACTTCTATTGCTTCGTTCGGGATTTTCAATGTTGCGTTTTATATTGGCGACTGACCCAGTTTCCCGAAATTTAGCTACAAGTTCTAGAACATATTTTCGATGCACGTTACTGTTCTCATGTCGCTCATTAAATATTTCTGCTGTTCTATTAGCGCACTGATTGTTTCCGAAAAATATTTCGATAATTTCGACTCTTTCTGCTGTGGAATATACCATGGTTAATTTATGTAATAAAGCGTTACAAGTTATTTTAGCAACAAAGTTTGGTCAAATCAATCGCAAACTATGTACTAAATTCCTATTTAAAATAAGTACGAGATATGTCCTTATCTTTCTTCAAGAAATAACTTTTTTGCCACAAAAAAACGCTCTAATAGCTATTTTCAACAACAAAATGATAAACAAACAATGGGCGTAGTGAAGAAAAGTAGTTACTTATTAAGTAAATTCTTTTAGTCAAATTTCTTCTGACAGTAGTACAAACTAATCTGATGTACCTATTAAAGTCTACTTTAAGCTTTAAATCGATAAATCTTCAAAACTACTGAACTGAAGCTCATGTATTTTACATCATTATAAAGGGAATTGAAAGACCTTTAAAATAAGGTATCACTCGACCCCCCTTTCCATTTAAGATTTTAGGGTTGGTGTCACCCCCGCCCAGGGGGCTGCACGTGTTAACGTGATTTTTTGCCAAACTTGTGTCCCCCTCGAAAACAAAATCGACGGGTCTGAGCGTTTTTCTAGAAAAAAACTGAGCTGCCGGTAAATGCGTCTGTTTCTTTTTCGATGCCACCCTGTATAATAACACTGGTCAACAAAATTTTAACTTTGTCGTGCCACACGGACTTTTTTGATATTTTTTACTTTAATTGGTGATTGTAAGAAAAAATAAACAGTAAAAAAAAATTTGCTAGACAAGGATTTTATTCTATTGAGTAATTTAAAATATTAAGAAAAAACACAGATCTCGTAAATCAAAAGTTATTTTTTTTATAAATGACTTAATAATCTAAGATTTTCTTGAATATTTAGCTTCTGGTTGGTCTTTTTTAATTGTCCAGCAGTAATCTGCTAACATATTTGGGCTCCATTTGCCCTGGTACCGCTTTTCCATATTAGAAATGTCCTGATGGAACCTCTCACCGTGCTCGTCGCTGACAGCCCCTAAATTGCCAGGAAAAAAATCCAGGTGTGAGTCTAAAAAATGGATCTTAAGTGACATGTTGCAACCCAATGCTTGATATGACAATAATAGCTCGCTAACCAACTCTCTGTAGCTGTCACTCTTGTGGTTACCCAAAAAATTTGAAACAACATTTTTAAAAGCCTTCCATGCAGATGTTTCTAAACCGCTTAATTTTTCTTCAAATCTTGAATCTTTTATTAACTCCCTAATTTGAGGGCCAACAAAAATACCCTCTTTTATCTTTACATCATTTATTTTAGGGAATTTTTCTTTTAGATACAAAAATCCACTCCCATTGTGATCCATTGCCTTCACAAAATTTTTTATTAATCCTAATTTGATATGCAATGGTGGTAGAAGCACATTATTTGGCTGTACAAGGGGTAAATACTTTACGTTTTTTTGCCCAGGAACTAACGATGCACGCGTAGGCCATGCTTTTTTTATATAGTGATTAGTTCTGTCTCGGCTATCCCATTCACATAAAAAGCAGCAAAACTTTGTATAACCTAGCTGAAGTCCAAGTAATAGTGCAACAACTTTAAGATCACCGCAGATTTTGAAGGAATATGTACTGTAATTTATTTTTTCAAGTAAAAGTTTCATATTTTCATAGGTTTCTTTCATATTTGCAGCCTGGGCCAGAGGTACAGACGGAAGCTTATTTCCATTATGCAATAACACTGCTTTTAGACTTGCTTTCGAAGAATCAATGAATAAACGCCACTGAGAGAGATCAAAATCTATGTCCAACATTTTCATAATCTCATTTATGTTATTTCAAAACACCAAATCTCCATCCTGAGAAAAATACGTTCTGAAGTGTTGATCACGGTTTCGAAAATAGCTAACTTTTGTATTATGATGTAGCAATTCCATTCTTTTAGACGTGATCCTAATAGTTCTGACTGCTTTTTTGACAAATTTAAATCCCGAACCAAATCATTTAGGTCTCCTTAAGTTATTAAATGTGGCTCGTTTACAATTCCTTTTAACTCAAAGTCATCGTCCTCGTCAACACATTCACCTGAAGTGGACGGTTGTGAATTGTTCTCAACAGACGTAGTTGCAACTGGTATTAATTCTGGCAATTTTTTACAATGAGAGACTGGTCTTATAGCCGAAGATAAGTTAGGGTAAATAACTGTGGTTTTTTTCTTGTAATTTATACCTTTTATGTCTGTGAGACAAAAATAGCAATCTGAAACGTAATCTCGCTGTTCAGTCCATATCATGGGTACAGCAAACGTCATAGGTCGTGCACCTTTCTTCCAGTCAGTTAAATTTTTCACACACGTTATGCAACAGACATGAGGGGCCCAGGATTTGTCTTGATGGGCGACAGAAAAACCAAAACATTGGTGATAACACTCCAACACAAGATTCGTAAAATTTCGTCATTGTTTTTTGAATGTTAGTTCTCCGCAGACATAACAAAAAGAGTTAGGATCATTACTACACTTCCTCGACATATTCACAGGGTTAATAAATCACAAAAAGTGTTCAAATTCAACAACAAATATTTTTATAAGGATTTACTTGTAAGTACTAGTTATGAGTATTACCGTATCACAACAAATATGAGGCTAATAGACATATGACAGCTGTCATGTAATAATGAGGGTAAACTGATAAAACAAAATTAGCTGTCAAAGTTCGTGTGGCAAAACCAGTGTTGACCAGTGTAATAAACGGCTTTATTGGCGGAGTTTAGCACAGCTATTCTTACACTCAACCTTTCTAAAGTTAATGTTCTAATGTTAATTTGGAATACAAATATGGTATTTTACATATACAGTAAACGATCGTATGTCCATGAATTTAACTAAAAAAAGAAAATAATGGTAATTCATCACAGGGCATCTATTCATTGATCTGAGATGCAATTTGAAACGGATGTTATTAGTATTTGATATATCGATATTCCTGCTGTAGATGTTAAAGAGAGACACTGCATTATACGTGAAAGATCTATAAAAGAGTGATGTTACATACATAGGCATTGTAAAATGGTTTTGATGTCTTATATTGACATTGTGTATACTTGACCTAGGAACCAGCTTTTCTACTGAATATACAGGATTCTTAGGATATAATACACGATTCAATGTTGTTAGATAAACATATTTGAACAGAGAATTGATATTAAGCCGTTGTAAAGCCTGAAACTATTAGATATGTGGTCAAATTTACGTAAGTTACAGACAAAACAGCAACAGTTATTCTGCAATCTCTGCAGGCGCATTTGAGTCGAATAGTCCAGGCATGGATAATAAACTATCAAACCATAACTGATAATTGATAGCACTAAACTTTCAGTCAGCTTCTTCCTCGTCTTGAAGTTAATAATGTACTTATTGACATACAGTACTCGTAGTTTCAAATAACACCTCTGAGATATTTTTTTAATGTATTGTATTTCTCCAGTGTTGCTTGCTCTGCCTTGTACCTTCCTTCCAATTATCCTTTTTTGTGATATACAAATATAACCTATACTATAACTATCTAAAACTGTAATGACTCATCGATGTTCACGTGAACATCACTTAACTACCAGTAGTCGGCTGTTCATAGGCGGGGTATGAATGTTTAACATGGGTGAACTAGATTTGTCACATGCTTAATAAAGAGTGGTTTGAAACATATTGTAAGTCAAAAATTTGGGAATTACCTTTATTCATCGTCACTTCCACTTACATCTCACAGTAATAAACTGTCGCTATCGCTTTCCTCGTTGAAATTGACTATAACTGGATCTATGATGGTGTCGATGTGGTGGTCAAGCTGCCACATTTTTGTTTCTTCCTTCACAACATGACGGATAGCATTCTGCCAAGCTTCGGGCGTTACTAGCTGTATGGAAGTCTCAAGTAAAACCTTAACGTCAGGTAATTTGAAGGTTGTGTTATGGCGCGCAATATAACCCTTCACTTGAGCCCAGATGAGCTCTATTGGGTTCAGTTCACAGTGGTAGGGCGGTAACCGCAGCACAGCGACACCACATTGACGGGCCATCTCATCAGTCACGTAACTAATGTTCGCAGGTTTGTGCTGTTTAATTTTTTCATACAATTCCGCTTTCACACATGAATCGTCAAACGGGATTCCTTTTTCGCGCAACCATTGCTGCATGTCACTTTTTCGAGATCCCATAGTCGGTACACGTTCGGATCGACGACTATGGTAGGAAGCATTATCCATGACGATCACAGAGTTGGGCTCAACTCGCTGAAGCACCCCTTGAAACCAGCTCTCGAAGCAGCTGGCATTCATTTTGTCATGGTAATCACCTCCTTTCTTAGAGACGAAAATCAAGTCACACTCTTCTAAAAAGCCACTATCGCTACCAATATGAGTTACGATCAATCTTTGACCTTTCCCTGACGGTCCACGAAGACCTGTTGACAAACCTTCAATGCTTGCTTGTCGGTTACTCACTACGTTTTTGTCTATCCAAGTTTTTTCAACTGTGTGACCTGCATTTACCCATGTCTCGTCCAAATAATAGATTTTTCTGCTTTGTCGCCTATATTCAATCATTTCGCGTAGGTATTTTCGACGCCAGGCGACTATTTCAGGTCTCTCTATCAATACTGACTTCCGATTACGCGTTTCGTAACGAAAATTAATTTCGTGCAGGGATTTCCTCATTACCTCGATGCTCATTTGGGGTATAATTTCATTTTCCTTGATCGCTGCATGTACAGCCTTGAGGGTTGGTATCTCATTCCTAAAGAAGAATGAATGTGCGGTTCGCCTTAACGCCATTTTGCTATCGTCATCCAATTTAACGGCCTTTCGTCCCTTCAAATTAAACTTTGGATCAGTAGTAGCTCCAGTTTTCTTCTTTTCATGCACCACCCTGCGAATGGTCCACTCTGGAACGCCTGTCATACTTTCACAACGCGCGAGTGCATCTCCCTGCGACATAGTTCTGTTCAGATAATTGAACACGTTGAGCACGATTTCTTTCGCGTCCCTCTTCAGTGCTTTACGAAGCCGTCTACTTGTTCCCTGGCTTTCAGTACTTCCACTCGTGCCATTTGTACTCTCCATGGTTAAGTATAACCAAAACAGTAACCACAGAAACCACAACAATAACAATCACACAACAATTCTTATAAAAACACACAATATGCGATCGCTCAACGAAACGCGTTCCAATGCGTTGCCGACGCCTATGAGTCTGCCGGTCAAGGCGCGTCTTTGATTTCATTGGTTCTACCGGCGGAGAACAATCAGCCATAATTTCCATCTCTGTCTGTGCTGTTGACCACAGCAGAGCCACAGAAACGACATAATATGTCGTACGCTATACGGCTGTACTGGAAGGAAGCCGGGATCGAGCTTTGATCACGTGTTGATCACGCGTATGAGTCATTACAGTTTTAAATAGTTGTAGTATAGTTGAACAGCAGAAACGTTATTTTTTATGTGGCCGGCTATACACCTACATTCATCTCCATATGTAATCCTATCAGCTCGAAACGCTACTTCTACATACATTTTAGAAATGCCTGATGTCCAAGGATATAAAAATTTCATATCACGTCCTGTAGAGTGTCCCTATGTAACCGATATGCCTCCATCAGGTCCCTCTTAACGCGATCAACTCTTTATCGATATGAAAAAGAGCGCTACTTAAGGTATTCGAAACCCTCTAGAGGGGCAGAGAAGAAACTTATGGAAAAGACACATGTCGCTTTGGAAAACGACGTTGCGGCCAGCCGTCATATGCATTACGATGTTTCAATAACTCTAAAAGCTACGGCCGTGATGCGTCCTTGTGGTTGGAATGATGAAACGGAGTTTTACAGTGCCGTAGACATTGAGAATGTAAAATGAAAGCCAACATTTTATTGACAGGTGCTTTTGTACTATTTTATGTGACATTCTTTACAACAAATGTATAGACAACAATGATGTATAAAGGATACAGAATTCATGAAATTCGCCGTAGAAAAAGTATTTCACATGAGTTGAAACAAGCTGATTATAGATATGAAAGACAGATGGGAACTGCATAGCGCATGCTTCTAGCATGCATGCTTAAGCACTTAAGCAGCGCTACTACATATTGTAACAAGAATAAATAGTACTGTTGGCGACATCTGTTGAGGACCGTGCCAGATTCTCCTTTCGAGATCGACGCGAAGTGTCCTCGAAGATTCTGGACTGCCGCTATGTGGCTCACCGGAATCTTCTCGAATCAACGAGTACCTGCGATACGTCGACGGCCGGGAGAGGGAACCAGAGTAGAGATCAGTGAATAGCGCGACAGTAAACAAATAGTCAGTCATTAATAGTGGTGTACCTAAAAGTTCTATTTAGTCAAGTTAAATAAATTAGTATTTTAATCCACATCCAAAAGAACCCAGAAAAATGCTACAATGTGTCCTTGTGACAATTTACGTCTACGAGTAGATACAGCAAGGCAAAAAAAAATGGCAGATTTGGGTGTCTAGGTCCGCCCTTGTCAATAAGACGTCTAAAGTTATGTTTTATGTAATTCTTAAAATCACCTTCCTTAGCCTTTCGAGGCTTTAAAAAATAGTTTAGCTTTTTCTCAGCAGCTGCCGCGATTTTCGAGATGTGTTCGTGCCAGATCGTCATCGTGCGATGTTCTCCTATGTTCTATTTTGTATTGTATATTTTTTTTATCTATATGAGTGCTATTTTTATGCGTTAAGTTGAAAAGCAGCTTAAGCTGAATATGCCGATCGGGATACTACTCCATAATATAATATCCCAAAATCTGGAAGATAACGAAACAACGCCCACACCATACGTTAGCAGAAAGAAATAAAAAATGGCGCTCAACCGGTCTGTACACGTAAGTTTTTAAAACAAGATATCTTGATATTAAACCAAATATTTCCATACAGGTTTTTAAAAGAAGGTATCTTGATAGGAAACCAAATATTCCTATACGGCTAGTAAGTACAGAAATCACAAGGTGGCGCTGGTTGCCAATGGGCGGAAGCAACTCTACGAGGCACCAACGATATTTTATGAGGAAATTTCTGAGAGAGTCGTTTTTAATAGTATAACATTAATTGTATTAATTGGAGATTTTAATATCCCAAAATATACTAAGTGACATATAAATCCGAACACCCAGTTTAAATGGTTTTATTTTAATAAAATTTTGTATAAGTACTTAATGAAGCATAATAAGTAAATGATAAAAATTTCAAAATGATTGCACTGCTTTAAAGCCCTTTGACCTTTAATAATGTGTGGATGCACCCTGATGTGCTACGCATTCTCCAACGCGCCTAGGCATGCTTCTGATCAGGTGGTCAATGTCCTCCTGTGGTATCTCATTCCAGGCAACCACCAACTCCTCTCGAAGTGCTTCTAGAGTCTGAGGAGGACGTTGCAAATTGAGCAATCTCCTACCCATCATATCCCACACGTGCTCAATTGGGGATAAGTCGAGAGATCTTGGTGGCCATGGTAACAATGTGACATCATTATGTTGAAAGAAGTCTATTGTGACTCTTGCAACATGTGGTCGGGCATTATCTTGTTGGAAAGTTGGATCTGCCAGGGTGTCAAGATAGGGTAAAAGATGGGGTTCTAGAACTTCGTGGATATAACGCTGCGCGTTCATGTTACCTCTGATGAAGATTAAAGGTGACCTGGAACCATAAGCTATAGCACCCCAAACCATAACTCCAACAGTGTGACGAACATGTCTTTCAACAAAAAACTGTGGATTCCTCCTTTCACCACGTCGCCTTCTAACCCTGGCACGACCATCGTGCATGCCTAAACAAAATCGAGACTCGTCACTAAAGACAATGCTGTTCCATTCCTGATCCCCTCGAGTTAAAGGGAGGACCCAGTGTGGCCGGTATGAAAACAAGCCAAAACTTCTCATTCGTCGGTAAACACTTCGCATGCCAATAGGTCTTCCGTGTTCTGCAAACCATTCATTTGCAATGGACCTGGTAGTGGAGAAACGGTCCCTTAAGGCCAATAATCTTAGGCGGCGATCTTCACGGTCTGTTGTTCTACGGCGGCGTCCAGTGCCCCTTGCTCTTTGCGTACGGCCTTCTCGAAGCCATGCCTGACAACACCTAACCACAGTGTCTACACTTCTTTGCACTCTAACTGCAATTGCCCGAAAAGAAAGTCCAGCTTCCCGAAGTTCCACTATACGGCCCCTATCAAACTCACTAAGTTGACGAAATCGTACAGGTCTCCGTACTCTAGGCATCGTAACCGATCGTAAAGGATGTCAAGAACCAAAAGCCGCCAACGTTGATTCTTTACTGCGGCTGAAATATTCATTTTTAGAGCGTTAGTGAATTAAGAAAAAGCAGTATAAAAACCGGAATGTCCATTACAATGATATAATAAACGGAAATGGTAGGCTATTTGATTTAGTGATATCATTGCTCGAGAAGACTCTCATCACCCTGCTATTTCGGTAAATTTCAAACTTAATAAAGAAAACGACACAGTCTTTGAGTTTCACAATATCGAGGTGAAGTACAATTTCAGTAAAGCTAATCTTTGCAACCTCTATTTAGACTTCTTAAATATTGATTGGAATTGGTGTAAGCGAGAAGCGGATGTTAATATCTTGTGTAGTCATTTTTATGAAAATATTTTCGGTGTTATTCAAAAGCATGTACCTGAATCAAAACAATTCGTAACACGTTACCCAAGATGGTATACTAGAGATATAATCAGGGTTATCAAAAAAGAGCACCACTGCTACAAAAAGTTTAAGGAACCTGGAAATTTGAAGCAATATAACGACTTTAAACTTCTTAGATCTAAGATAAAGTTGAATGTTAGCCATGCATACGAAAATTAGATAGCTAATGTTCAAGATAATATTTCTAATAATCCCAATGGATTTTGGACTTTTATAAACTTTAAAAGAAAGAACTCTAACCTGTCGACATGTTTTATGGTGTTCAGAACTTTCATGACCCGCAATCCATTGTATCAGGCTTTGCTGAATTTTTAAAGCTGTATATAACGATTCACCTGTTACTTGTGACATAGACCAAGAAGCATGTAGTTCTGAATCTCTCTCAGTCCCTGTTTTTAGCGAAGAATGTACAGTAAGAGCCTGCCAAAAACTAAAGCCTAAGCCATCTAGTGGTCCAGATGGAATCCCGACATACATTGTAAAAGACTGCATTAGAGCTTTTGTTAAGCCTCTATGTCAAAATTTCAACAAAACGCTTCAAGATCGTGTCTCTCCGGACTGCTGGAAGGCCAACAAGGTATGTCCTATTTTTAAGAGCGGAAAAGTGAATGATATAAAGAGTTATAGGGCAATATCGCTATGTGGTTTTTCTAAACTTTTTGAGATGTTTCTTTATGAATATATATATATATATATATAAAGAGAATATGATCATGCGGAGAAAGGTATATAACAACAAGTAGGAAAATAATGGGCAAAATCCGCAAAAAGGAGGAAAGTGGATTCGAGCAGAAAATAGGATAGGTAACCCGAGCGATACGTATTTCTGCTGGTTGGCTTCATCAGGCCCGAAATGAATGCACATATGAAACTACAAAAGTAGATACACATGCCCACACATCCGGATACGGGTGTAACCTGAGGAAACGAAGTTGGAGGGGGAAGAAAACGACACACGAAGTCCACAACAACAGCCAACCTACACATTGTAGTATAAAATGGTTATACGACCTCGAATTTTCAAGGAGACGTCTACCCACCACCACGCGGCCGGTTATAGCCACTTGCTGTGGTACTTCAAGCCCAAAGGATCTACAAAGAGAATATGCGGAGAAAGGTATATAAGAACAAGTAGGAAAATAATGGGTAAAATCCGCAAAAAGGAGGAAAGTGGATTCGAGCAGAAAATAGGATAGGTAACCCGAGCGTTTCCTCAGGTTACACCCGTATCCGGATGTGTGGGCATGTGTATCTACTTTTGTAGTTTCATATGTGCATTCATTTCGGGTCTGATGAAGCCAACCAGCAGAAATACGTATCGCTCGGGTTACCTATCCTATTTTCTGCTCGAATCCACTTTCCTCCTTTTTGCGGATACTTGTTGTTATATATATATATCCTTTAATTACTTTGGGTAGAAGGCAAAGGATTGCAAAAGTACACTCTTATAACTTAAAATCTCAAACTTTCGAGGAATTTTTTCTTTATCGGCGAGATTGTTGCTGAAATTGTTTTTAAAACAACAGTGAAGGGAACACATAGTCGACGAATAAAAAACTGGACCGATGAGGTTCGATTAGGACGGAATTATTTTATTGTTAATTGGCAAATCATTTTGAAAGGTTCTAATTAAAATTAGGCGTTGATTGATTTTGGCAGAAATTTGGAGATTTTGAAATTATCAACTATTGATAGGAGGACGAAGAACATTTTAAAACGGGTGTTAAAGTCGAAAAAATGGTAGATATTCATCACATAATCTTACATCAAGCATCTGTTTGCAACGCATACTTAAAATAAAAAAAAGAAACACAAAAACTCAACCAAGAAAACAATGTGACATGTGACATTGTTGAATTCGTAGAAAAGACGCTGTCAGATGCTTTTTTGGACCTTTTAAGGAATAAAGTTGATGATGGTTTCTCGACAACGACACGTCGGGCACACAATTTAAAAACACCGTCATCTAGTGCATAAAAAGTGCGAATTCATTAGTTTTTTGATATTCCTTAAAATAAAGTAAAAAAAATCGGTTTGGCCAAATCTTAGTTTTTCCCAAATACCCGATAGTCATAAGATATTTTCTTCTAATTGTACAAGCACTCCATTGGGACTGCGTGTTCGTTATATACTCCAAATGCATTTGTAATAACTGGAATAAGTTGTTTATATACTAAGTGACATATAAATCCGAACACCCAGTTTAAATGGTTTTATTTTAATAAAAGTTGGTGAATGTATTTATCTTACTATAAATAACAAGTGAAAAAATTTTCAGCCTTATCAGTTGGACATTCCGGTTTTTATACTGCTTTTTTCTAATTCACTAACGCTCTAAAAATGAATATTTCAGCCGCAGTAAAGAATCAACGTTAGCGGATTTTGGTTCTTGACATCCTTTACGATCGGTTACGATGCCTAGAGTACGGAGACCTGTAAGATTTCGCCAACTCAGTGAGTTTGATAGGGGCCGTATAGTGGGACTTCGGGAAGCTGGATTTTCTTTTCGGGCAATTGCAGTTAGAGTGCAAAGAAGTGTAGACACTGTGGTTAGGTGTTGTCAGGCATGGCTTCGAGAAGGCCGTACGCAAAGAGGAAGGGGCACTGGACGCTGCCGTAGAACAACAGACCGTGAAGATCGCCGCCTAAGATTATGGGCCTTAAGGGACCGTTTCTCCACTACCAGGTCCATTGCAAATGAATGGTGTGCAGAACACGGAAGACCTATTGGCATGCGAAGTGTTTACCGATGAATGGGAAGTTTTGGCTTGTTTTCATACCGGCCACACTGGGTCCTCCCTTTAACTCGAGAACACCGACGTAATCGCCTTGAGTGGTGCAGACAACGGTCACTCTGGGATCAGAAATGGAACAGTATTGTCTTTAGTGACGAGTCTCGATTTTGTTTAGGCATGCACGATGGTCGTGCCAGGGTTAGAAGGCGACGTAGTGAAAGGAGAAATCCACAGTTTTTTGTTGAAAGACATGTTCATCACACTGTTGGAGTTATGGTTTGGGGTGCTATAGCTTATGGTTCCAGGTCACCTTTAATCTTCATCAGAGGTAACATGAACGCGCAGCGTTATATCCACGAAGTTCTAGAACCCCATCTTTTACCCTATCTTGACACCCTGGCAGATCTAACTTTCCAACAAGATAATGCCCGACCACATGTTGCAAGAGTCACAGTAGACTTCTTTCAACATAATGATGTCACATTGTTACCATGGCCACCAAGATCTCCCGACTTATCCCCAATTGAGCACGTGTGGGATATGATGGGTAGGAGATTGCTCAATTTGCAACGTCCTCCTCAGACTCTAGACGCACTTCGAGGTGCATCCACACATTATTAAAGGTCAAAGGGCTTTAAAGCAGTGCAATCATTTTGAAATTTTTATCATTTACTTATTATACTTCATTAAGTACTTATACAAAATTTTATTAAAATAAAACCATTTAAATTGGGTGTTCGGATTTATATGTCACTTAGTATATCTATGTTTCAAGGATGTTAGAAAATTCTCTGCTAATGAATCATCCGATTTTTATTCTGGATATCACACATTTTATACTAGACTTTTTATGTCGAATCGTCAGCGTCAGAAGATAAAGGTTCGTTTACCTCACATTGAATCAAAGCTTAACCCTGATGGGATTACACGCGCAAAACTGATTACGGCACTATAGAAAACTTTTACTTCACTGGACGTGTTTGTTAATTTGTTCATAGCAAAATGTGAAACGCCAAAAGAAATACTTTTTGTAAACATTTGGAAAACTTCACTGACTCATCATCCACAGACGAATTAAATGATCGGTAAGGAGACGAGTTGACCCATTGCCCTTCTCCAATGTACGGCAATGGCTTCTTCCGGCTCACGTCATCCTCTATATGCCAGAAGAGATGTAATCGAGATATAATCCCGATGATTGAGAGGCATAACCACAGAGCAGAACTGAACGAACGACTGCCAGCCCGCGCTGGTCTAAGGTAGACGTGCTTTGGGATTCGTCATTTTTGAATTCGCCTTTACATATTTCATGAGACACGCATCTCATATGCTTGGTGCGTGTGTCGTCTTCTTCCTTCCCGGCAATTTGCCATCTATACGGGGTTGATGGAGCGATTTCCGGGAGGTGGGCGGGGAAACCGGGAAAAAATCAAGCAGCAAGGGATGTCGCATAACACATGGAGGAGGAAATACTAGCCGATACCACTAATGGTCTGCACGGTTATTACGTGAAAACGTTATATGGGGTTGTCCAAAACGGATGCAGGAAAGTAAACGCATATTAAAACAAGAAAGATTGATATTCAAATCAAGTTGGGTACTTTATTTTGAAGGTTCATTTACACCATTTATGTATGAAAAATAATATCGCTCAAATGTTCACCACGACTGGATTTACAGACGTCCACGCGATGGTCGAAATTTTCAATGACATTTTGCAACATGGTCGGTTCTATGGCATTTATCTCGGCAATGATGTTGTTTTTGAGTTCTTGGAGGGTGGCTGGTTTGTTGACGTAGACTTTGCTTTTCAAATATCCCCATAAAAAGAAGTCCAAGGGAGTCAAATCGCCCGATCTTGGTGGCCATGGCACATTTCCTCTGCGCGAAATCACGCGCTCACCGAAGAAGGACGGCAATCGATGGATATTGACGTTGGTTGTGTGGCATGTTGCACCGTCTTGTTGGAAATAAACATCGTCCATATCCATTCCTACAAGTTGCGGCAAAAAATAGTCCTCTATCATCACGTGATATCGCTCAGAATTGACGGTAACGGCGTCCCCTGCCGCATTTTCGAAAAAGTGAGGTCCGATGATGCCTTTTGACCACAATACACACCACACAGTCACTTTTTGAGGATGCATCGGCTGCTCTTGATACTCACGGGGATTTTCGTTCGCCCAGATGCGGCAGTTTTGCTTGTTTACCGTCCCATTCAAAGTGAAATGCGCTTCGTCGCTGAACATGATTTTTGATGAAAAATTGGCATCAATTTGGCGGTGTTCAAGGAGCCAATCTGAGAACGTTCGGCGCGAAAAATGGTCGGCCCGACGCAGCTCTTGCGTCAATTGGATCTTGTAGGCGTGTACATTCAAATCCTTGTGGAGAATGCGGAGCAAACTGGTTCTCGAAATGCCCAATTCTTGGGATCGACGCGTTGTTGATTGTTTCGGATCGTCTCTCACACTCTCCTTCACAACAGCAATATTTTCCGGTGTGCGAACGCTCCTTGGCCGGCCAGAGCCTGGCAGATTTGCCACAGAACCTGTTGCCTCGAATTTACGCACCAGACGACCGATGGTTGTTTCGTTTTGGCGGATGTTGCCACCGAAATGTTCACGAAGCGCGCGAAACGTGTTTTTTATTTTTGCACCATTTTTTTAGTGATCTTGAATAACTTCAATGCGGTCTTCAATCGTATACGACTCCATAGCGATCAATGGTATACATTCAACTAACAAAATGACATGTCGGTGACAGAAAACAAAGATGGCGTTTATGTCAAATTGACTTTTACTTTCCTGCGTCCCTATTAGACAACCCTTTATAATGTAAAAAAAACCGACAAAATGTGCAAGTAGTTCATTCCGCGTTTGCTCGCTATTTGCGCTGTGAGCGACATCCGAGGAGGAGTGACTCAACGACAAATTCAAAATTCTTTTTTTTTCAGGGATCAAACACATAAAATATATTGAGGTAAACAGCTACGTATGTTTATCCGATTTTAATAATTTTTGGCATAAATGGTCAGAGTCCCTTACTAGTAAAATGATTAAATTCTTAGCTTGACTGGTCAACTGACGGCAGAAGCTAGTTCAGTAATGTGTTGAGGATCCACGATTTCTTATGCACTCATTGACACGCCTGATAAGGTGGTCGATATCCTATTGGTGTATCTCATTCCAGGCTTCATAAGTAAGAGCTGCTAAAGTCTGTGGAGGCTCTGCAAGTTCAAAAGCCTGCAACCTATCATATTCCAGACAGCTTCAATTGGAGATAGGTCAGGCGATCGTGCCTCTGATGAAAATTAGTGGTAATCTGCCACCATAAGCAATAGCAATACCATAACTCCCAAGGTGTGGTGAACGGACGACAAAAAAGAGGCCAAACTGTCATATTCTGACACCGTTAATGTGTGAAAACTGAATTCCTTATCAACCAACAATACACGCAGCTACCACAAAAACCTAACAGAAAAACCTGACTACTTTATCACTTGTTGTTCATGGCAAGGTAAATTGATATGTAAAAAAATCTTGAATTCTAAAAAACATACGTAGGTGTTTACCTTTTTCAGTATATTTGACATAGGAAAAAGTCATTAAGAAATAGAGATGTTTAAAATGAAAAATCAAAATTTGCCGGATTTCGTAGTTATCCGTACCTCAATAGCCACTTTACACACCACAATGTACATCTCAGCTGTTTTTGAAATTTTTTTTTAGTAATACAAATTCGATAAAAGCTCGGTAACCTCCTCTACATTAGTCACTATTCCCTATTATTTTGTGTTTGTTAAAATTAAAGCCAATGAATCTTGTGTCAAAACTTTTAGGACATACTTTATGTGTTTACGGTATTATATTAGCATCAATGCGTATCCAACAGTCACAAAATACCGATATTCCTCTACATTTAAAGAACCCTACTGACATTAATAATTATTTCTGTTCCATTTTTTTGACGCCATTTGTTCATGCACAGAGAAGATTGAGCATTATGAAAAGAATCACTATTCTAATGATCGATTTAAGTTTAAACCAATCGCCATGACTGATTTAAAATCGATGTTCGAGTCTCTGAAATCGAATGCCTTGGGAAATGATGGCGCGTCACTCAGAATGCTAAAACTAGGCTTTTTGCGATTTCAGGTCACATTTTACACATCATAAATATCTGTTTAGAAAGGGGGTCCTTTCCAGAATCATGGAAAGAAGCATTAGTGTTACCTCTAGCTAAAATAATTAAACCAAAATTATAATCTGATTTAAAACCAATTAGTATTTTACCTGTTTGTCCAAATTATTAGAAAAAGCAAGGGTAGACATTGCGTGGTTCTATCTTCAAAGTACCTCATTTCCTCCGGAGGGCCTCAAGGGTCTGTACTTGGGCCACTCCTATTCATTTTGTATATTTCTGATCTCCATTCAGTTGTTAAATATTGTAATATCCAATTCTTTGCCGACGATTCACAGATCTAAAGTCATTTCCATAATCACGACATGCTGAATCTGAGGTAAATGAAGATATAACATCTATTAGTATGTATGCAAACAACATAACAAGCATTCCTTTGTTTTGTATAACTGTTACACTTTTATACTTTTAAATCATGAAATATTGAATAGCCTTCACTTATATATGTTATATACATCATATTTTTTATACAGCAACATTTTTAAACTTCTAACTTATCAAATGCATTTATGTTTTTTGTATTGTTTTTTTCAGTTTTTCTATTTTTTCTTTTGGGCAGCATTATGCTAAACTTCGCCCCCTAAATAAAGACGACTTATTATTATTATTATATTTATTGTCTTCCCAACCGCACTTCCTACAAAAACGGCCGTTTCGGCATCGAACGACAAGTATACATCTCACTTTATGCAAAATTGTGTAACAGAGTCTTATTTATTTATTTGAGAATAGGATCACGTTTCCAGTTGACGTAATGCGATTTAGAGGAGGAGGGAGAGCGATCTCGATCTGTCTCCAGAGGGGGTTAGAGGGATGAGAGTAGAACGGGTGGTTCACCCCCAACGCCGGAAACGCGGGCGTTACCGATACGAAGGACATTTCCATTTCTTGGGGTTGACGCAGAAACGCCATCTATCTTGGGAATGATAGAAAAGGCGATAGATTTTCAGGGACCTGTCTGGTTTTGATGAATGAGAAATAAATATTTTTTTCTGTGACGGGAAAAAAGCTTGACATTTTATCTCTGTTGACAGGTAGAAAAATGTCACTTTTTATGAAATTAGTTCTTTCCCTGTGAAAAAATGAGCACTTTTTTCCCGGATATCGACGGCTTTTGTTGTTGTGCCAATTCCGAAAAATAAGCCAATAACACCGACAAAGAATTGCATGTTTTGTTCATCTTCCATTCCATGAATCTTGAATACGCGGTTTCGTAAATTTTCCGCGATTTAGCTGACAATAATTGTTGGGACGCTACTTTGGCTACTCCTACCAATTCCGGTGGAGTCAAAGAAAACTCGGAATCATACATTTTTTACTATAGTATTAAAAATAACTTCTAAACAACCACTAAGTTTGTTACGTTTGGCGCCAGTTGCTACGTTTGGCGCCAGTTGCTACGGGTGTGGGTTACTATACTATAACTATCTAAAACTATAATGACTCATCGATGTTCACGTGAACATCACTTAACTACCAGTAGTCGGCTGTTCATAGGCGGGGTATGAATGTTTAACATGGGTGAACTAGATTTGTCACATGCTTAATAAAGAGTGGTATGAAACATATTGTAAGTCAAAAATTTGGGAATTACCTTTATTCATCGTCGCTTCCATTTACATCTGACAGTAATAAACTGTCGCTATAGCTTTCCTCGTTGAAATTCACTGTAACTGGCTCTATGATGGTGTCGATGTGATGGTCAAGCTGCCACATTTTTGTTTCTTCCTTCACAACATGACGGCTAGCATTCTGCCAAGCTTCGGGCGTTACTAGCTGTATGGAAGTCTCAAGTAAAACCTTAACGTCTGGTAATTTGAAGGTTGCGTTATGGCGCGCAATATAACCCTTCACTTGAGCCCAGATGAGCTCTATTGGGTTCAGTTCACAGTGGTAGGGCGGTAACCGCAGCACAGTGACACCACATTGACGGGCCATCTCATCAGTCACGTAACTAATGTTCGCAGGTTTGTGCTGATTAATTTTTTCATACAATTCCGCTTTCACACATGAATCGTCAAACGGGATTCCTTTTTCGCGCAACCATTGCTGCATGTCACTTTTTCGAGATCCCATAGTCGGTACACGTTCGGCTCGATGACTATGGTAGGAAGCATTATCCATGACGATCACAGAGTTGGGCTCAAGTCGCTGAAGCACCCCTTGAAACCAGCTCTCGAAGCAGCTGGCATTCATTTCGTCATGGTAATCACCTCCTTTCTTAGAGACGAAAATCAAGTCACACTCTTCGAAAAAGCCACTATCGCTACCAATATGAGTTACGATCAATCTTTGACCTTTCCCTGACGATCCACGAAGATCTGTTGACAAACCTTCAATGCTTGCTAGTCGGTTACTCACTACGTTTTTGTCTATCCAGGTTTTTTTAACTGTGTGACCTGCATTTACCCATCCCTCGTCCAAATAATAGATTTTTCTGCTTTGTCGCCTATATTCAATCATTTCGCATGTACAGCCTTGAGGGTTGGTATCTCATTCCTAAAGGAGAATGAATGTACGGTTCGCCTTAACGCCATTTTGCTATCGTCATCCAATTTAACGGCCTTTCGTCCCTTCAAATTAAACTTTGGATCAGTAGTAGCTCCAGTTTTCTTCTTTTCATGCACCACCCTGCGAATGGTCCACTCTGGAACGCCTGTCATACTTTCACAACGCGCGAGTGCATCTCCCTGTGACATAGTTCTGTTCAGATAATTGAACACGTTGAGCACGATTTCTTTCGCGTCCCTCTTCAGTGCTTTACGAAGCCGTCTACTTATTCCCTGGCTTTCAGTACTTCCACTCGTGCCATTTGTACTCTCCATGGTTAAGTATAACCAAAACAGTAACCACAGAAACCACAACAATAACAATCACACAACAATTCTTATAAAAACACACAATATGCGATCGCTCAGCGAAACACGTTCCAATGCGTTGCCGACGCCTATGAGTCTGCCGGTCGAGGCACGTCTTTGATTTCAATGGTTCTACCGGCGGAGAACAATCAGCCATTATTTCCATCTCTGTCTGTGCTGTTGACCACCGCAAAGCCACAGAAACGACATATGTCATACGCTATACGGCTGTACTGGAAGGAAGCCGGGATCGAGCTCTGATCACGTGTTGATCACGCGTATGAGTCATTACAGTTTTAAATAGTTGTAGTATAGTTTCTATTATGTGCTGTAAAAACGTGCTAGTCCTATACAATCGCTGTGAGTACTCCCAGGTAGTGGCGTCAGGGAGCCCAGTTCTATATGGAGTTCCGTGGGGTTCCACGGTGTCAAATTTCCAACCTGTCGAATCGTCTGTAGAAATTGTAAACAATGAAAGAAATTACAAAGTTGAGATTGAAGCAATATATATTTCCTGAAATGACAACGCCGTATTCTATGTATAAGAATCCCACGAAAAGAGAGGTCGACTACCCTATATGCTACCTCCTATGGCTACAAGAAGTCGTAACACTTGCATTCAGATATGCTATGTCTGATATTATACAATTTACTGGGCTAGGTGATGTTTTACGAAAGACATGTCTATGGTGTGATCTACTGCTAGATAAGTATGCGCACTGAAATGTGAAACATGTACAAAGTGATCTTAAACTAGTGAAGTCTTACATAAGCCTTATAGTGTAGTCTAACCTGTAATCTCCGGAATAACCTGTTGGAGGTCCCTTGGTGGTGTTAACCAGCCCTCATATGGTAAAATGTAGGAATGTAGAAGATAGCCAGTCAAAGCGGTACAACGTTAAGGTTTCAAGCGAGGCTAGGTTCAATGTAGCAGGTTATCTTCTGAGGTTGCAGAATGTAGTTCTGGTCAAATCCTGGTCTCAGTTATGTACGAAGGATGAAGTAGATGAAGTAGAAGACGTTGAAGGAAAGAAGAAAAAGAGAAGAAACCAAAAAAGGCCTTTGGACAAAGGTCAAGCATAAGCTACACGCACTACAAAGCAATTAATCAGGCACTACATGAGTGCTTCAAGCATATAGGTAAGCTAAAGGTAGCAATAAAAAGGTTGGCTACCTGCCTAGGGTGTAGGGTGGCCTTTAAAGTGGAGGGAAATCTTCCAATCTTAGTGATCCCACAATACTAGTGGTGAGAACGCCTACAGCAATTGAAATTGTGAAAATTTTTCTTTTATTCAGCTATTTTTAATAATAATAATAATAATAAATGGCCTTTATTTTACCTGGCGGGTTACATCAGCACAAGCTGTTTTTCAGAACCAACCAGGGCTAAAAAAAAAATCAAGTACATGCAAATACAACAAAAATACATTGAAGATAACATTTAAAGCAGAAAAAAAAAATTTTTTTTACAGAATCGTAGCATGGTATAATGACCAAAAGACCGAAAGAGAAACGTGCAGCAACAGAGTACGTAGCAGAATCAAAAACCGTGATTAGAAGTAAAAAAGAAAATATTAGGTATATGGCAGAAGATATAAAAATTAAAAGTAAACAGTAACAAACGTGTAAGCAAAACACAAACAAATGAAAAGTGACGAGTGAGAAAACATGCACAAATAAACAAATATAAAAACAAAATTACGTAAAAGTACATGCTAGGTGAAATCAAAAAAAAAATACATGCTACATGTCATCAAAGACAAAGAGCCTAACTTTTCTTTTAAAGCTGGACACAGATAAAGCTTTCAAAGCTTGAGGTACTTTATTGTAGAAATCGGGCGCCACATATGAAAAGCTCTTTCTGAATTGAGTTGTTCGGTGCCGAGGCAAGTCAAGAGTATATCCTACAAAACGCAGGTTCGCTGAGTGATGATCACATCTCATGGTAAGCTTGTTCTTCAAATAAAGAGGCATTTTATTGATCATAATACTGTGGACCAATGATAATAGATGCAGTATCCACCTTTGTCGCATAGTAAGCCATTGAATATTTTTAATATGATCAGATACCCTCTCCCGCCTTTGAATACCTAAACTGAATCTTATGCAGCTGTTTTGCACTTTTTGAAGTCTGTATGCCTCGCTCTGTATTAGACATGGACCATAGACAAGGTCCCCGTATTCAAGTTTACTTAGGATAAGGGAGTCACACAGCTTAACCTTGGTCTGCTTGGACAATACATTTTTATAGCTATAAATTGACTTCAACTTAGCATAGGAACCCTGAACAACTTTGGTGACATGATCATGGAAGCACAGGTTCTCATCAAATGTGATGCCCAAGTTGCGAACCGATGTCTTGTGGCAAACTTCATCACCTCCAATACACAGCTTTATTAATTCACTATTGAATTTGCTGAATTTAGATTTAATAGTTATGATAGCCGACTTTCTAGGGTTAATACATAAGCCATGTTTGTTATACCACACACATATACTATTTAAATCCTCAGACAGCATCTCATTCGCTTCAATGTACATAGCAGGGTTGTAAGATAGATAAATCTGTGTATCATCGGCGTATGTATGTAATTTGCAGTATTTAGTGACTTTATCCAAGTCCGCTACATAAAGAGAAAACAGAAGAGGTCCAAGAATAGACCCCTGTGGTATACCTTTGGAGATAGTACCCTCCTGTGATAAGATGTCACCGATTTTTACCTGCTGAATGCGTTCATGAAAATAACTGCGAAACCAATTAATCGAACTATCGGAGAAGCCAAGATAATGAAATTTTGCAAAAAGTAGTTCATGGTTGAGGCAATCAAAGGCCTTACTTAGATCTATCATGACAGCAGTAGTAACTTTAGAATTGTCTATTGCCCCTATGAAGTCGTCACAGACATCGAGCAGAGTTGTTACGGTGCTGTGGTTTTTTCGAAACCCCGACTGCGTAGATGGAATTATCTTAAAGGTAGTGACGTGCTGCATTAGTTGCTCATATACAATTTTTTCTAATAGTTTTGATAACACTGGAAGGATACTAATTGGTCTATAATCATCAGGTCCTTCCGGAGCATCAACTTTAGCAAGAGGCCTAACGCATGCGGCTTTCCAAATTTTAGGAACTAACCCTTTTTCAAGCGAATAGTTAATTATATGAGTAATCGCTTTAGAACAAAAAGGAAACACTAGAGCTAACATATTTATATTCAAACCATCTAGTCCAACCGCCCGAGATTTTATTTTATTGAAAATCTGTAATATTTTATCCTCCGTGACCGGTTTTAACTGAAACAAGTTGTCTATAGATGGCAAAACATTGCTATTGTAATGATGAATAATACTGGTATCCACACAATTATCTGGAATGGAATTTAGGAAATATTTGTTCACTAAATCAGGTTGCAATGTGCATTCTAAAGTATCTTTAACAGGATTATGTACACCTAGTTGTTTGATGGTTCGCCACCAATCACGGGAACTTCTACCTTCTTTAAGCTGCAGTTCTATATAGGCTTTTTTTTCTCTTCTTATGGAAGCTGTTACAAAATTTCTGAGTTGTTTATAATAAACCCATTTGACATTGATCAAATCTGCAGAAAGAGCATCCCTTACCCCTTTTTTATATTTCATATATGCATTGTTTCTCAATCTCATCATGAACTTAATGTTTTGGGTGATCCAAGGATAGCGTGGCTTTGTCACTTTTACTGTTTTGATGGGCGCGCATATGTCTAGCAAAATATTGATCAAATCATACAAGTAGCTTAGCTTGGATTCAAGATCTTCGAAGTTGATAACTCCTAACCAGTACATTGATGAAGCTACCTCAGCAAGTAAGTTGGTATCTAAATTCCTTAAATCGCGGATACGTATATATGTTTGTCTGTAGACGCTGGCTGGATAATCTGTACAAAAGTATACCAAATAATGATCCGTGAAAGGTAGATTTACAGCTCCGGTTTTTGTGATGTTTAAGTTTTTATCTACGAATACCACATCTATCAGACTTCTGCTGTTATCTGTTACTCTTGTTTCCTGACTTACTATTTGATTCAAATTGAAATCCTCGAAAATTGTTGACATGAATGAATAGTCCAGGCCTTGTTTATTCAAAACATTTATATTTAGATCACCCATGCATACTATATGATCAGATGATGTGAAAACAGTAAGTAGTGAGTCTTCCAGGCCTGTCAAAGCTGTATAATCAACATTGGGAGGTTTGTACACAACACCCACAGCAAATGCTTTTTTGTTTATTTTAACCCTAACCCAAAGTTGTTCAAGGCCCTCAAAAAAAAAAACAAAATTCGCACTTGCGATACCGAAAAATTGCAATGGCAATCTTTTTTTTCTTACTTCTTACGCGCGTCTCGCGCCTGACATTTCCACGCCATTTGGGATGCTATGATTTTCACCTTTGACAGTGACAGCTGACTTGACACCTGTCCACAAACTTCATTCAGGGTAACTAATTTATAAAAGGGAACAAGTAATTTGACACCAATAGTGTGAGTTAAGTATCTGCTACTTATTAAGTTTTGTTTCAGGTTCACTAGGGCAGATTCGCCAGAAGGGAGGGGATCAACAGGTGAAAGCAGAAATATAAAATGCTATGTACAATGTATATACCGTTATACACAATAAATTTTAGCAAGGGTATGAGATCCATATATTCTTATCTATCTATATCGTATCTTATGAACTACAGTATATTCAGATAAGAGATAGACCGGATGTAAACAAAAGGTTCGGGTGATTTTCACGCTAACGCCGCCGTCTCGACGTAAAACAGGAGCCCTCATTGGTCAATTCGCAATTAAATGCCTATGCCGAGCGGCAGAGCAGTCGTATCAAGGCAGAGTCACATTCAGGTTCAGACGTGTTACGTGTTACGTATGTCGTGTGCATCATTGCAATTTGATATTTCTTTGGACGTTTTCGTTTGTTATCTTATTAAGTTGTTGAGTTTGTCGTTGTTATTGTTATACCTTGTTATTGATTGTTATTGTTATCAACTGCTTACGCAAAATGCCCAGTAGTACAGATACTGCCGATAAAGTTGTAAACTCCTGTAGTCCACCTAGGAAACGCTCTAAAAAAAGACACCTGAGTGCAGAAATGAAAGAGGTCATTTTGAATATATATAAGATCGAGCGCGAGGAGAACGAGGCATCAACCATCAAAGAAATTGTTGTGAAGGTTTCTCACAAAGTTGGGGTGTGTCGCGCATCAGTGTTTAATGTGTTAAGACAATACAAAAAAAATCACACCTTTTCTGAGCCAATGACCAGTAAACATCGCAAAAGTATTGTTAAATCATTGGATGAAGCTGATAAGCATGCGATTAGGAGGAAAGTGCATGAATTCTTCTTTAGGAATGAAATACCTACTATAGATAAAGTACTGCAGGAGGTAAATGGAGATACAACGTTGCCAAATTTCAAACTATCAACTTTCCATGCGTTACTGAAGCATTTAAATTTCAAATGGAAAAAACGGGGTCGTAATAGTTTACTACTGGATAGAGAAGAAATTGTGCTATGGAGGAGGGATTATTTAACAAAAATTGGGAAATATAGAAATCAAAACAGGAAGATTTATTACCTTGATGAAACGTGGGTAAACGCAGGACACACTACAAGTAAAGTATGGGTTGATGATTCTGTAACTTCATCCAGGAGGGCCTTTCTAGATGGACTGTTCAGCGGATTAAAAAATCCAGCAGGTAAATACGAGTAATAGACAACAATCGGATGTTTTTCAAACCTTGGGAACAAGGTTCTAAACATTAATTCAAGGGGGCAGATAAAACATATTACAAGTAACAAAACTTTTATAACTTTCGATAAAATGCGTGGATGTTTTATTGTCATTTGCATTTGTTAGAACTTTTTTAAGCCATGTTTTTATGTGTTTTCGATATTTCAATAATTTTTTAATATAATCTTAAAATATGTCGAATATTATAAACTTAAAAAGTTACTAAGTTTTATATTGTGTACCGTTCCTAATATTTCTAATCATTTTAATTCATACTTTAAGCTTTATAAAGTTATAATTTGTTAATATTAATATTTGCGCATATTTCAGGTTCCTGATCATTCATTTTTTAAAGGTTTATAACTTTAAATTAAATTGTGAAGCGCTGAGTAATCATACGACGTTCAATATTCTTTCTTTCAATATGACTAAATAATCCCAATTATAGCAATCTGATACTCATGTCTCAATGTTTTTTCGCTGAATGTGATGAAAACATTTGAAAAAGGTTCGCTTATTGAAATAAATCTACACCAGTTAGTACTTCGATTTCCAGGTAAAGAGAAAAGGCTCATTATCTGCCATATTGGCAATGAGGATGGATTTGTTGTTGACGGTCTGTGGTGCTTTGAGTCTAAGAAAACTGGAGATTACCACGAGGAAATGAATGGTAAATCGTTTGAACAGTGGTTTTCAAAAATTTTACCGAACTTAGAGGAAAACGCAGTAATTGTGTTGGATAATGTGCCTTATCATTCTCGAAGAATGGAGAAGGTCCCAGCAACGGCTTCAAGGAAAGTTGATGTTCAAAATTGGCTCCGCTCGAAAAATATCAACTTTGAAGAAGCAATGCTGAAAGTACAATTATTAAGAATTGTCAAGGATCACAAGGCGGAATATCAAAAATACGCCATTGACGAAATGGCAGCAAGTCAAAATAAAACTGTGCTCCGTTTACCTCCATACCATTGCGAGCTCAATCTCATTGAGCTCATATGGGCAGAGGTTAAAAATTATATAGCTAAGCACAATACAACTTTTAAATTTTGTGACCTCAAAGGACTTTTCAAAGAAGCACTAGAATTAATAACACCGCAAAAATGGGAAAACTGTATTAAGCACGTGAAAGACAAAGTTGAAAAGAGAATGTGGGAACTGGACAATATTTTAGAGGAACAAGTCGAGCCATTCATTATTGACGTTGGTGCTTCAGGCAGTAGCGATGATGAAAGCTCATCAAGCTCATCTTTCCAATAAAAGATGTCGTTCATCAAATTCGGTAAGTTATAAGTAATTATAAAGCTACTGTATTTTTTAATTAATTATTGACATTTTTGAACCCATTTTGGCAAAACCTATTCAAGAATCTACTTTCTGACAATGTTCAACCATGCACATTTTTTTACGTTTTGAACGTTTTAATTTGGTTACATATTTACGTAGAAATCAAAAAATATATTAATCAATATTCTAAAAGCAATTTTAAGAGATATACGATTATTTTTAATTTAGGCTAATTTAAAAGCCATTTTGAGATTATATTCGACTGTATTTCACCAAACATCAGGCGGCATCCGAAGCTGGAAATCGAAGCGAAAATTGTGAAACCCTTATGTATATTTACATCATTATATATTTCTTACCCCACCCCCACATGATCCTATATCCATCACCAATCGTATACACATCGAATTGTGCTAATTTACTACAAAGTGACGCAAAGCAGTATCTACTATCTAAAATATGTACTGCGTGACTCTTAATACGTCCCTGCCGAATGTTACAGCGTTCGATGATCACGTGGTCTTGTTTATGTCCGGTCTATCTCTTATTTGAATATACTGTAGCAAACGAGTAAGTAGTAGAGAACCTTCTAATTCGGAAAATCTATGCAGCTATACTTTACAACAAAAAAAAGTCGTAACAAATTCACAATTTTGAAGTCAAATCACAAAATTAAATTGACAGCTATTTGATTACTTTAAAAGTTTCCTTAGCAACGCAGATCTAGTTGTTGCTATAAGTACAACATAGCCTACTAATTTCAAAATTCAAATTTCAGATGCGCGTCGGGAGACAATACAACCTCAAGCTAAGTCTAGTACTTTTTCCCTTGTAATGGGTGATTTTTTGCTAGTATCTTTTTGGCAACACTGTTTTTGACAGATGACGCGTGAATCGTGTCTTGTGTCATTGTCAAACTTGTTCAGTTTGGTCTATAATTTAACCATGAATCGACTTACGAACGAACAACGCTTGCAAATTATTGAATTTTACTATCAAAATTCATGCTCGGTTAAGAGAGTGCATCGAGCACTGCTTCCAATTTACGGGCAATTTGGTCGTCCTACTGAGGAAGCTATTCGGAAGCTTGTGACTAAATTTCGAACCCAGTTTACATTACTGGACATTAAACCACCAACACGCAGACGTAAAGAGTGAGGACTGAAGAAAATATTGCGGCTGTATCCGCCAGTGTTAGTGATGAACGTGAAATGTCGATTCGGCGCCTTTCGCAGCAATTGGGCCTCTGTTACTCCACTACGTGGAAAATTTTGCGACAGAATTTGGGTGTAAAACCTTATAAGATACAGCTGGTGCAAGAATTGAAGCCACACGACCTCCCACAACGTTTCCAATTTGGTGAATGGGCGCTGGCAAAGTTGGAGGAAGATCCACATTTTTATCGAAAAATTGTGTTCAGCGACGAAGCTCATTTCTGGTTGAATGGGTACGTTAACAAGCAAAATTGCCGCATCTGGAGTGAAGATCAGCCAGAAGCATTGCAAGAGCTACCAATGCATCCCGAACAAATCACTGTTTGGTGTGGATTATGGGCCGGTGGCATCATTCACTTCTTCAAAGACGACAATGGCCGGACCTTAACTGTGAATGGCGAGCGCTACCGTGCGATGATAACAAACTTTTTTTTGCCCAAAATGGAAGAGATGGTCTTGGCTGACATGTGGTTTCAACAAGACGGTGCCACATGCCACACCGCACACGAAACAATGGCCCTATTGACAGGCGAGTTCGGTGAATAGTTTATCTCACGTTTGGGGCCCGTCAATTGGCCGCCTAGATCGTGTGATTTAACGCCGTTGGACTATCTCTTGTCGGGCCATGTTAAGGCTAATGTCTACAGGGATAAACCAGCAACGATTGACGCACTGGAAGCCAATATTGAAGCATTTATTCGTGAGATACCGGCCGATATGTTGGAGAGTGTGTGCCAAAATTGGACCTTGCGCATGGGCCATCTAAAGCGGAGCCGCGGCCAACATCTACATGAAATAATCTTTAAACATTAAATTATATCGACCGTTCTATCGACTCAAATAACGAATTAATTGTTTTTTAAAATTTTTTTTTTTGAAAATCAAATCCTATTCCTCTTAAAAAATCACCTGTTATAATAAATAACTATTTACCGACAGCTAAAATCTAGTATTTTTCCCGTGTACTCGTATAGTACATCACAATTTTTTCTGTGACGAGAAAAACGACGACATAATATTGAAAAATTATATTATTACAATATTTAAGTCAGATAATTATCGATGTGGAAAAAGTAATTTCACAAAAGGTGACATTTTGTTACCTGTCAACAGAGATAAAATGTAAAACTTTGTTCCCGTCACAGAAAAATAACTATGTATTCTTAGAACCAAGTACAATAATTCTTCTATTAGAGCTTGTGATTTTCAAAGATACATAATTTGGATAATATTTTACTAGAACCTAACTAGCCTATCAAAGTCATCTCAACTTTTAGTTAGTTTTTTTCAGCGAGCTTGAGATCGAATCGTGAAATTCGGGCAAGCCGTTCGCATATTTTCCCCAGTAATTTCAGCGGACTGGCCTCGTCCTTCAACGTGGAGGTACGTTAGCAAATCCAATTTGGCGCGAGTTTTGTTAGGAAGCGTTCAAGGGTAGGAACCGGGGGCGCAATTTGCGTTAGGGGATGAGGACTGCTAGCTAGCTGCTGATGTCCGGTCAGCAGCATCTAACTGACGTGGATGGACGCCGGCCATTGGTCGATTCTGACGGGTAACGGCCTGCAGATTGACTGTTGTTAGCAGGAACCGACCAACACAGGGACGGACTCATCAATCTTTATCAACGTTCGAACTGAGCAAACTACATACTACCCAACTAACTGTCACTCCGGTTAGGGTTGCAAGAACGTTTATGCAGTATCCTTCACGCAGCATTGCAGGTTGCAAGAGCGTTGGTAAAGCGGAATGGAGAAAATTGTAATCACTCTTGCATCCGCTAAAGAACCTGGCAAGATTCAACTTTTGTCAAACATATGTTACCTGCAATCTGTATAATCCGGTATTCTATACAATGTATAGAATACCTAAAACATGTAGGTTATCTATGAAACATTATTTGTCTTATACTTTGTCTAGGTATTCTATACAGTACTCGTACCGAATGCGCAGCCTGCAATGTATAAAAAGTGTTCTTGAACGTGTAAATAAGGTTTAATCTGTATCGTGGATGAAGAACGGTCGGTTTTTGTGAAGTTAAATAAGAAAGTATTTTGCGAGTTTATGTTTTTAGTTATTTATCAATAAAAATGGCACATGTGTACACTAATGAGGAGTTAGTGGACATTGTTTTAAATGTAATAAAAGTCCTACAGAAATTAAGTGATAAACCGGAGTTTCAATGATAAATTGAAAAATAAATGTACTAAGTGACATATAAATCCGAACACCCAGTTTAAATGGGTTAATTTTAATAAAATTTTGTATAAGTACTTAATGAAGCATAGTAAGTAAATGATAAACATTTCAAAATGATTGCACTGCTTTAAAGTCCTTTGACCTTTAATAATGTCAAGATAGGGCAAAAGATGGGGTTCTAGAACTTCGAGTATATAACGCTGCGCGTTCATGTTACCTCTGATGAAGATTAAAGGTGACCTGGAACCATAAGCTATAGCACCCCAAACCATAACTCCAACAGTGTGATGAACATGTCTTTTAACAAAAAACTGTGGATTCCTCCTTTCACCACGTCGCCTTCTAACCCTGGCACGACCATCGTGCATGCCTAAACAAAATCGAGACTCGACACTAAAGACAATACTATTCCATTCCTGATCACAGAGTGACCGTTGTCTGCACCACTCAAGGCGATTACGTCGGTGTTCTCGAGTTAAAGGGAGGACCCAGTGTGGCCGGTATGAAAACAAGCCAAAACTTCTCATTCGTCGGTAAACACTTCGCATGCCAATAGGTCTTCTGTGTTCCGCAAACCATTCATTTGCAATGGACCTGGTAGTGGAGAAACGGTCCCTTAAGGCCAATAATCTTAAGCGGCGATCTTCACGGTCTGTTGTTCTACGGCGGCGTCCAGTGCCCCTTGCTCTTTGCGTACGGCCTTCTCGAAGCCATGCCTGACAACACCTAACCACAGTGTCTACACTTCTTTGCACTCTAACTGCAATTGCTCGAAAAGAAAGTCCAGCTTCCCGAAGTCCCACTATACGGCCCCTATCAAACTCATTAAGTTGACGAAATCGTACAGGTCTCCGTACTCTAGGCATCGTAACCGATCGTAAAGGATGTCAAGAACCAAAATCCGCCAACGTTGATTCTTTACTGCGGCTGAAATATTCATTTTTAGAGCGTTAGTGAATTAAAAAAAAGCAGTATAAAAACCGGAATGTCCAACTGATAAGGCTGAAAATTTTTTCACTTGTTATTTACAGTAAGATAAATACATTCACCAACTTTTATTAAAATAAAACCATTTAAACTGGGTGTTCGGATTTATATGTCACTTAGTATAAGAAAGTATTTTGCGAGTTTATGTTTTTAGTTATTTATCAATAAAAAAGGCACATTGTTTTAAATGTAATAAAAGTCCTACAGAAATTAAGTGATAAACCGGAGTTTCAATGATAAATTGAAAAATAAATATCTGCATTATATGGGGCACCTCCGCATTTTCGTTTAGAAGTTCGCGATGTTTTGAATCGGGTGTACCAGATACGCTGGGTCGGAAGGGGTGGACGAATTGCATGGCCTCCACGGTCTCCTGGTCTAAATCTTATGGACTTCTTTTTATGGAGATACTTGAAAAAAAGAGGTATACCGTACTCCTGTTCAGAATATTGAAGAATTACGTAACCGAATCACAGTGACTGCCGATGATTTGTGCCTTCTGGCACAGCAGGAAGGAGATGTATTTGAGTTAGTGCTCCGAAATTGGAGTAGACGCGCCCAAGCTTGAATTTCAGTCAATGGAAACAATTTTGAACAGCTTTTATAAATAAGTGAACTGTTAAACTGTATTATTTTATTATCTTGGTTTCTGTAGGACTTCTATTACATTTATTTTTTGTGAAATCAACCTCTTTCGTAGCAGTGCATATGTGATTAAGATTTGTCGGATAAATTGTGAAACTCCCTGTATTAGCTTCCACACTGTGATATAGGGCTATTGAATGACTTGCGCAGCAAATTTTATTGTGATTATCGTATAAAGTATTGACGTAATTTCTAAGGGCTTCGTGTTTGGATATTATTTTAATATTGATCAAAAATATTTCTCGATTTTTAAGATGAAAATCTGAACTTATCAGCTTCAAATCTTCCACAAATCTTTTACTTAGACACAATTATACTAATGTTTATCATTTTCTATCTGTAACATGAGGATTACATTTTGTTTATGGTTCATTAGAACATTTTGGTGTTACAGGTGTTATACAGCAAATTAAGAAAATCTCTGAATGTCGAATGCTTTACTGATGATTTGTACCAGATCTACATTATCTGTTTGAAAACTTCATAAAACCTTTAGAACGGATATTCATGCGTTTCTTGCCTTGTCGAAGTATGGTTATGGCATCTAATATGACATAATATAGTTGTACAAAATGTTTGTGCAACAACAGTTCTTTTATTCTATAAGGTGTTGTCTAAGTATGCTGCAAAAATGTTTTATACACCTCATTTTAGAGCAAATATTCTGCAGGAAGCAAATTTGCATTTCGTAAAACGTTAACCCAGCATTTTGGTGTTCGGGCAACAACAAAAGAGAGCTTTTACGGCTTAACAGTTCTTTTACCAAAAACCTATAGAGTATGTTTGGAATTCTTTCTTATTGCAGTAGTCAGTGAAAATGGAAGGACATAATAAAATAAGTGTCACCCGGACGACAGATAAATAGAGGTTGCCATTATGACCGAAACGTATACTACATTAAAGAATAATCTCAAATACAATTGGGGCCACTGACCAGAAAATCATCTCAATCTCAGCCCCAGTACCTATTACGCATATTCCACTCATCATCGATAGCCCCTTACTCTTACACATTTACCCTTGAACCTCAGAAATATACTAAGTGACATATAAATCCGAACACCCAGTTTAAATGGTTTTATTTTAATAAAAGTTGGTGAATGTATTTATCTTACTGTAAATAACAAGTGAAAAAATTTTCAGCCTTATCAGTTGGACATTCCGGTTTTTATACTGCTTTTTTTTAATTTACTAACGCTCTAAAAATGAATATATTTCAGCCGCAGTAAAGAATCAACGTTGGCGGATTTTGGTTCTTGACCTCCTTTACGATCGGTTACGATGCCTAGAGTACGGAGACCTGTACGATTTCGTCAACTTAGTGAGTTTGATAGGGGCCGTATAGTGGGACTTCGGGAAGCTGGACTTTCTTTTCGGGCAATTGCAGTTAGAGTGCAAAGAAGTGTAGACACTGTGGTTAGGTGTTGTCAGGCATGGCTTCGAGAAGGCCGTACGCAAAGAGCAAGGGGCACTGGACGCCGCCGTAGAACAACAGATCGTGAAGATCGCCGCCTAAGATTATTGGCCTTAACGGACCGTTTCTCCACTACCAGGTCCATTGCAAATGAATGGTTTGCAGAACACGGAAGACCTATTGGCATGCGAAGTGTTTACCGACGAATGAGAAGTTTTGGCTTGTTTTCATACCGGCCACACTGGGTCCTCCCTTTAACTCGAGAACACCGACGTAATCGCCTTGAGTGGCGCAGACAACGGTCACTCTGTGATCAGGAATGGAACAGTATTGTCTTTAGTGACGAGTCTCGATTTTGTTTAGGCATGCACGATGGTCGTGCCAGGGTTAGAAGGCGACGTGGTGAAAGGAGGAATCCACAGTTTTTTGTTGAAAGACATGTTCATCACACTGTTGGAGTTATGGTTTGGGGTGCTATAGCTTATGTTCCAGGTCACCTTTAATCTTCATCAGAGGTAACATGAACGTGCAGCGTTATATCCACGAAGTTCTAGAACCCCATCTTTTACCCTATCTTGACACCCTGGCAGATCCAACTTTCCAACAAGATAATGCCCGACCACATGTTGCAAGAGTCACAATAGACTTCTTTCAACATAATGATGTTACATTGTTACCATGGCCACCAAGATCTCCCGACTTATCCCCAATTGAGCACGAGAGGGATATGATGGGTAGGAGATTGCTCAATTTGCAACGTCCTCCTCAGACTCTAGAAGCACTTCGAGAGGAGTTGGTGGTTGCCTGGAATGAGATACCACAGGAGGACATTGAACACCTGATCAGAAGCATGCCTAGGCGCGTTGGAGAATGCGTAGCACATCAGGGTGCATCCACACATTATTAAAGGTCAAAGGGCTTTAAAGCAGTGCAATCATTTTGAAATTTTTATCATTTACTTATTATGCTTCATTATGTACTTATACAAAACTTTATCAAAATGAAACCATTTAAACTGGGTGTTCGGATTCATATGTCACTTAGTATATCTCCAAGTGTGGCGCGTCGTTACCTGCGACGCGGTCCCCCGATGGACGAGCGTCGTAGGTCACTATACATGTGCGCCTACAGGAATTTTTCTCATTGGGAGGAGGAAGATCCTTTAATTTTTGTGTAAAACATGTTAAAATTTTTTTAGCAGGGCTAACTTGTGCTAAACATAATCCCGAACTGATGCCAGCGTTGCCTGGCAAGTACAGAGTTAACTTATTTGACGCTATTTTAAAAACGTATCAAACTGAAGAACGAGAATACCGGTCCTCATCGTTCACAGCTGTATGGAGCATTAATGCAATAGGAAAAAAGAGCTTTGCAAATATCTAATTCGAGAAATAGACCACTTTTTACCGTTTGGTGCTGCTTCGATGTAAAAAAAAATAATACCGTACCAGCCTTGCCTTTAATGTTCATATTAGTCCGTCTCTGTGTCGCAGATTGACCGTCCGTCGAGTCGCTGATTGAATTTCCCAGGAGAGTGTAGCCCCGGCTGCTCCCGGCTACGCCACCGCTTTCCCGCTTTCCACTTCCCGCTTTCCCACACTGCCAGAACCGGCCATCGGCCACTGGACCAGACACACAAAGCGAACCTTCGATGATATGATTTGGAAAATCCTGACGAATTAGACCGCCTCTCTCTCTCTCTCTCTCCCTCTTCCTCTCATTGTTCTGCTGCGACCGATTCAACCGATGACGTAGCGTCGATTACTTTTATTTTTATTCTGCTATGAAAAGATCTACGACAGAACGGAGTAGCAGGTGTACGGGGCAAAAAAAAAATTGACGTATCAATTAAAACTCAAACTCAGTCGGAGTACTGTTATAAAAAAATGTGCTCATTTAGTGGCAAATCCACTAGTGCTTATTATTAATTGTTCTCTTGATGAAGGTACTTTCCCAGATAAACTGAAAGTAGCCAAAATCAAAGCAATATATACTAAGTGACATATAAATCCGAACACCCAGTTTAAATGGTTTTATTTTAATAAAAGTTGGTGAATGTATTTATCTTACTGTAAATAACAAGTGAAAAAATTTTCAGCCTTATCAGATGGACATTCCGGTTTTTATACTGCTTTTTTTTTAATTCACTAACGCTCTAAAAATGAATATTTCAGCCGCAGTAAAGAATCAACGTTGGCGGATTTTGGTTATTGACATCCTTTACGATCGGTTACGATGCCTAGAGTACGGAGACCTGTACGATTTCGTCAACTTAGTGAGTTTGATAGGGGCCGTATAGTGGGACTTCGGGAAGCTGGACTTTCTTTTCGGGCAATTGCAGTTAGAGTGCAAAGAAGTGTAGACACTGTGGTTAGGTGTTGTCAGGCATGGCTTCCAGAAGGCCGTACGCAAAGAGCAAGGGGCACTGGACGCCGCCGTAGAACAACAGACCGTGAAGATCGCCGCCTAAGATTATTGACCTTAAGGGACCGTTTCTCCACTATCAGGCCCATTGCAAATGAATGGTTTGCAGAACACGGAAGACCTATTAGCATGCGAAGTGTTTACCGACGAATGAGAAGTTTTGGCTTGTTTTCATACCGGCCACACTGGGTCCTCCCTTTAACTCGAGAACACCGACGTAATCGCCTTGAGTGGTGCAGACAACGGTCACTCTGGGATCAGGAATGGAACAGTATTGTCTTCAGTGACGAGTCTCGATTTTGTTTAGGCATGCACGATAGTCGTGCCAGGGTTAGAAGGCGACGTGGTGAAAGGAGGAATCCACAGTTTTTTGTTGAAAGACATGTTCATCACACTGTTGGAGTTATGGTTTGGGGTGCTATAGCTTATGGTTCCAGGTCACCTTTAATCTTCATCAGAGGTAACATGAACGCGCAGCGTTATATCCACGAAGTTCTAGAACCCCATTTTTTACCCTATCTTGACATCCTGGCAGATCCAACTTTCCAACAAGATAATGCCCGACCACATGTTGCAAGAGTCACAATAGACTTCTTTCAACATAATGATGTCACATTGTTACCATGGCCACCAAGATCTCCCGACTTATCCCCAATTGAGCCCGTGTGGGATATGATGGGTAGGAGATTGCTCAATTTGCAACGTCCTCCTCAGACTCTAGAAGCACTTCGAGAGGAGTTGGTGGTTGCCTGGAATGAGATACCACAGGAGGACATTGACCACCTGATCAGAAGCATGCCTAGGCGCGTTGGAGAATGCGTAGCACATCAGGGTGTATCCACACATTATTAAAGGTCAAAGGGCTTAATAGCAGTGGAATCATTTTGAAATTTTTATCATTTACTTATTATGCTTCATTAAGTACTTATACAAAATTTTATTAAAATAAAACCATTTAAACTGGGTGTTGATGATTTATATGTCACTTAGTATATAAAACAGGTAAAGCTGACGAATTAAAAGGCTACAGACCAGTTTGTTTACTCAGTCCATTTCTAACATTATAGAGAAACATGTAGTCAGTTAAGATAATTCAAAATGAAACAGAAGATACGTGTCATCATATTTATGTGTGAGTATTGTACACATTTTGAAATATCAGCTGTGTACAGAATGATTAACAAGCGTCCTAGAACGAAACCTTGAGGATTTCTGATGTTATTGCTGTTATCTCAAATGTATTATTATGTAGAATAGCCATTTGTCTACGAAGACTTAAATAATTGCCAGATAAGTTCAACGCCATATTCTGGTCAAGGCCGCAGTGATAAGGGTACACATAACTGGATGGTCAATGATGCCAAAAGCTTTTGCAAAATCCGAGGATATAAGTAGAGTGGAAAGCTTGTTATCTACGGACCTTCTATATGCAGTTCTATTATGATCAACATAAAATGAGTAGATTATAAAATTGGTCTTATTACGCAAAAAACTGCCATAATATTCATGATCTACCTATCCCATTAGTCAATAAATTCTTGCATAACCTTGTCAACCTTGTTTCGTGCTTTTTGGCTAGTCAATATGATCTAGGCTTAGTTCATATGGCGCAATCAACGAAAGCTGAACAACTATCCTCTATCCTCTATCTTCTATCTTCTATCTTCTATCTTCTATCTTCTATCTTCTATCTTCTATCTTCTATCTTCTATCTTCTATCTTCTATTTTCTATCTTCTATCTTCTATCTTCTATCTTCTATCCTCTATCCTCTATCCTCTATCCTCTATCCTCTATCCTCTATCCTCTATCCTCTATCCTCTATCCTCTATCCTCTATCCTCTATCGTATATCCTATATCCTATATTCTCTATGCTATATCCTATATCCTCTATCCTCTATCCTCTATCCTTATCCTTATCCTCTATCCTCTATCCTCTATCCTCTATCCTCTATCCTCTATCTTCTATCCTTTATCCTCTATCTCCTCTATCCTCTATCCTCTATCCTCTATCCTCTATCGTATATCCTCTATCGTATATCCTCTATCGTATATCCTATATCCTATATTCTCTATGCTATATCCTATATCCTCTATCCTCTATCCTTATCCTTATCCTCTATCCTCTATCCTCTATCCTCTATCTTCTATCCTTTATCCTCTATCCTTTATCTTCTATCCTTTATCCTCTATCTTCTATCCTCTATCCCCTATCCTCTATCCCCTATCCTCTATCCCCTATCCTCTATCCTCTATCCTCTATCCTTTATCATCTATCCTCGATCCTCTATCCTCTATCCTCTATCCTCTATCCTTATCCTCTATCCTCTATCCTCTATCTATCCTCTATCCTCTCTCCTCTATCCTCTATTCTCTATCCTCTATCCTCTACCTTCCATCCTCTCTCCTTTATGCTCGATCCTCTATTCTCTATCCTCTATCCTCCATCCTTATCCTCTATCCTCTATCCTCTATTCTCTATCATCTATTCTCTATCCTCTATCCTCTACCTTCCATCCTCTCTCCTCTATGCTCGATCCTCTATCATCTATCCTCTATCTTCTATCCTTATCCTCTATCCTCTATCTATCCTCTATACTCTATCCTCTATCCTCTATCCTCTATCCTCTATCCTCTATCCTCTATCCCCTATCTATCTATCTATCCTCTATCCTCTATCCTCTATCCTCTATCTTCTATCCTGTATCATGTATCCTCTATCCTCTTATCCTCTATCCTCTATTCTCTATCCCCTATCCTCTATCCTCTATCCACTATCCTATATCCTCTTTCCTCTATCGTCTATCCTCTACCCTGTACCCTCTACCCTGTATCCTGTATCCTCTATCCTCTATCCTCTATCCTCTATCGTCTATTCTCTAGCCTCTTTCCTCTATTCTCTATTCTCTATTCACTATCCTCTATCCTCTATCTTCTATCCTCTATCCTCTATCCTCTATTATCTCTCCTCTATCCTCTATCCTTTATCCTCTATTCTCTATCCTCTAACCTCTATCCTCTATCCTCTACCTTCCATCCTCTATCCTCTAATCTGTATCCAATATTCTCTATGCTCGATCCTTTATTCTCTATCCTCTATACGCTTTACAATGTCTATCGAGATAGGCAGCGCAAATGTGTCATCTATTACCATAATAGACTATGTGATATTTCACTCTCGCAATGGTAATAGATGCCACTTTGTGCTGTCTCAAGTTCCTGTTTTTTCTCAGACCAATTGAAATATAATTTCTGACTACGCCTCTGCTGTTGAATCGCTGAAATTCGTTCATTTTCATTTGTTTTAACGCGCACTGCGAACGAATGAGAACGCTTTGATGTTGACCGTGCATTATTTAGTTTGGCGAAATTAATTTTTATCAGTCTGGGATGCGTTGATTGCATTGACAATGCGGATCAGCCTTAAAACAGTTTTACGGGTTTTACAATGTTTGAGGGGCGGTGCTGCACGTTTGTTTGCAATAATTAAAAAGGACTATTAGGAGAATTTTAACTAGAATAATCTTAAGTCTCCTTTCCCTCCGAAACTCATCGTTTATCTATAAACTTTGCCGACGTCCACTTTATGCTTATGCAAATGATGTCTGAATTGTTTTTATATCTAGACCTCTTACTCAAATGCTTCTTCGTTGTGAGACACCCTTAAGCAAGGTTTCGCGTGTGACTCAACGCCATACTTACGGCAGTTAAGACGTCCTTGTCGTCGGGGAAGTAATGGAACCGATTATCGTGCATCTCGTGACCGGTAATTATCACTCAATGGCCGGCGGAGCTGTTACGACCCCCCAGGGGCATCGCCGAACGTTAGAATGACAGAACGACCCGACTGGGGCCCCGGGGCAGAAGCTACAGACACGCAAATTGGCGTGCCTTAACACTATATGGACGTAGTCTACAGGTATCTATCTGTATTGTTGATAGTTATTGGCTGTCGGCTTGTTGGCTTTCAGCAATTAATCTTCCGGCGGTTCGGAAGATCAGAAGTGGGCTATCAGCTCTGGCGTAGGTAGTATCCTGCCTTTTTTAAATTTTGGCTCAGATTATTTTTTTGCTTTGTAAAATATGTCGTTTTAATTATATTTCCTAAGCATTCAAGCAGTAGATCAATTTAAAATCTAAAATAGTTTTTTTTAAATATTTCGAACAATATTTGATGTATAACAGTGAAAATTGGTATACAAGGGTTTTTTGGTACGTCAAAATGAACCATGGGCATAGTTTTACTGTAGCCGCTAGAGGGCGCTCTCTACTGTACCTGTAGTGTATTAAAATGACCAAACAATTTTTCTTAGTGCAATTTTTTGCTTTTTAAATAAAAAAGCTGATTCTTCGCAGTTTTCAACATAAAAAAGCTCTCTTGTGAATTTTCGTTATAGTTAGCCGTTTTTGAGATATTTCGATTTTTAAGGTTCGATGCATTTTTAATTATTTATGATAAAATAACGTTAAAAAGTCAGTATCTCGATAATTTTTAGAAGTAGGCTGTGCCTGCAAATATTTTTGAAATTGAAAGCAGAATAAGGTTAAACTTCAATTAGTTGACAGTTAGTTTTGTTGTCTGTTGAAACCTGAAACGTTTTTTTGCAATTGTGAATGTACGAAATTTAGTTTCTTTTACCTGTTTTTTTTGTAAGTTATATAAAAATACCATTTTTATTCTCGAATCAAGAGTTAGCGGATATTCATTTTGTGTATGGCTTTGTAAATGGAAACGCAGCAGAAGCAGCCAGAGAATACGCACGAAGATTTCCAAACAGACGACATCCAATTCGCTCAGTATTTGTAAGAGTGCATCGCCAAATAATTGAAAATGGTTTTGGAAATCTCCAAAGGGATCAAAACATAAATGTTCGTCAGCGCAGATTTACCCGTATGATTCTGCGTGAGTTTGATAGAGATCCGACCACAAGTGTTAGGAGAGTTTCTGGTGCCTTGGGAATTTCAGCAAGCCATGTTCACCGTGTTCTTAGAAATGACCATAGACATCCTTACCATTTGCAACCTGTGCAAGGACTACAACCAAGGGACGGAGAACGAAGAGTCACATTTTGTCAGTGGATTCTTGATAGAACTGATAATAATAAGGAGTTTTTAAGTAACGTTTTATGGACCGATGCGTCATGCTTCACTAGACGTGGAGTGGTAAATTTTCATAATCAACATATTTGATCGCATGAAAATCCGCATGCAGTTCGGGAAAGAAATTTTCAGCATGAATTTAGTGTGAACGTGTGGATTGGTATCTACCGTAATCGACTATTTGGACCCTAACTTTTGCCTGCAAGATTAAATGCTGCGACCTTCTTGGAATTTTTGAAGGCTGAACATGCAAATATGTGGGATGATGTTATGTTAGATTTAAGAAAATTGGCCTGGTTCCAGCTTGATGGTTGTCCAGCTCATTATTCGAGAATAGTTAGAAACTGGCTGGACGAAAATTATCTAGACGATGGATCGGCCGTGGAGGACCAGTCGCCTGGCCTCCACGATCCCCTGACCTAAATCCATTAGATTTCTTTGTGTGGGGATTTCTAAAAGAAAAAGTGAACCAGACTCCTGTAACCACAAGAGATATGCTTATAGACAGAATCAGGAATGCATGTGATGAAATAAGGCCTTATTTGAATAATGCTATACAACGTTCGATCATTCGTAGATGTGAATTGTGTATTCAACAATTGGGTTTACATTTCGAGCAACTACTTTAGATTTTGTATGTTTGTCCTAACTATCCAATAGCATTTTAATTGTAAATAATTAATTTTATTTGTTCAAAATAATATTGGAAAATTAAACAAATTAATATTCTGTTTTTTTGTGTTTATTTGGAGTTAGGAATTATTGCTGTGTTTAAGAACACAATCTAAACGACCATCTTAATTACTTGTAATGCCTAAATCGAAAATGTAAAAAAAATATGATTTTCCCATAAATAATTAAAAATGCATCGAACCTTAAAAATCGAAATATCTCAAAAACGGCTAACTATAACGAAAACTCATAGGAGAGCTTTCTTATGTTGAAAAGTGCGAAGAATCAGTTTTTTTATTGAAAAAGCAAAAAATTGCACTAAGAAAATTTTTTCGGTCATTTTAATACACTGCAGGTACAGTAGAGAGCGCCCTCTAGCGGCTACAGTAAAACTATGCCCATGGTTCGTTTTGTCGTACCAAAAAACCCTTGTATACCAATTTTCACTGTTATACATCAAATATTGTTCGAAATATTTAAAAAAAACTATTTTAGAAAGTAAATTTAAACACCCTGTATTTCGGAAGCCACGCTTTTTCGACCCATGTTTATATAGACTTTATGCATTAATTTTAAAAGTTCTATCGAATCTTAAAGTCATGCAACAATAAACTGAAACACCCTGTATATTGGCCACCCTGTATATAACCAGCGTTTATTAATCAAGGGGGCACTTCAAAAAGAAACATATATATTTTAGAATAGTTTATTGGGTACAAACTTTTCTATTAGCGACCAGTAATATGGCGTACTTTTGGAACGCCACAACGAGCACACCTCCATGGCAATACTAAATATAGCGATGCACATAGCGATATGCCAAACTCTAGGACTGTACCTCCTAAATGTCAATTCCGATTTCCTGTCACACTCGGTACCGGATTCGCTTTCATACAAGTAGCAATCTTCCTCGGTAGCAATTTCAAAGGTGTTCGTTTCCGCCATCAAAGATCTGATCTCGTCGTACATACCTTCAGCGCTTTCGCTTCCGTTTAGGCCTATCGTCGATCTTGTGCTGGTACTTGTGAATATAGCGAGATGTTGGACAGCGCCGAAGAATATGTACTCGCTTTCAGCAACAGTCAAGCAAGAGAGCGTCACATAGTCACCTACAACAGAATTCTTGCTCAGCCCAGAATAACTAAAATCATAAAGAGGTATAGATGGTTACTGCTGCAACAAAAAAGTATCATTCAATCGGCAGTTCGTTGAGTTTTTTTTAAATACGAATTACAACTAAAATTGATAAGCGTAAGGTACACTTCCGGCACATCTCATTGTTTTTTCCGCAAGGCCTAAAGAGAAATAGAAATACAGTATCGTGAAGTTATACTAGATTTTCTAAAATCGAATTTCAAAAATAGAATCACACAAAAATTTTGGGGCTAAACTAACCTGAGTCCGCCCCTGTTACATACGCTTCCAAACAAAAGTGTCTAAAATTGTTAATATTTTTAAATCCAGTATAAAAAACTAGGCTAGAATACCAAATTTTATGTCTTTATCTCGACACGTTTCGTAAATATTAAGGGAAAACCATCTTCACGGGAGCCCCTTTAAAAGACCGTAGCGCCCTTAGGGGACGTTTGTCGGCCTATGTCTATATAAACTCTTCTTTCTATTTTAAGCTCTAGAAACCGCTGGTAGAATATTGCACACTTTTTTCGGGACACCCTGTATAGATGGTAAACACATCAAAGATATGTTTTATTTTAATATACACATTGGTACTTTTAAAAACAAATATCTCGAAAACTATCAGCTTTAGACACTTTTAACATGTAAACCTGTTGTGGAAATACGAGAAAACAAGATTTTTCGGTCAGTTATTGTATACAGGGTAGCAAAAAAAAGTTATGATAAGTTACTTACCGAAATAGTGCTATAAGTGGCGCCCTCTAGAAGTTTGGACACAAAAAATAACGGATTCTTGTTTCCCACACTAAAAAATCTCCCTGTACCGAGTTTTACGCTAAAATCTGAATTACTTCTCAAGCAATAAGGAAAAATAGAAAATAAAATTGTAACTTTACACCCTGTATCTCGCAAACTATCAAATTTTAGACTAAGGTGTGTTTAGATCAATAACGTCTTGCCCAAGTAGACCTGGAATGTTTACAAAAGTTCTTCACTCTTTTTTGCGATGTCGCCAAATAAGTTGGCCCCACGGTCGTTTTGACATTGACACCATGGTATCCACAACTAGCCAAACCTATTTCTGTTGCAGAAAAGTTCTTCTAGAGGAAATTTATGAATATTTTTATAAATCTATAATAATTAATAGAACAAGTGAAGAATACGCGAATTTTAATACAAAACGAGTATTTTCTGCATATTTGTGATTAACGTTTATATACGGCAACGTTGCACTTGGTTGGTCATGACGCGGCGAAATGTCAACCTGACAGCCTCAGCTGTTTGTTCGATTTCCGCCACGGCCAACTGAGATTATTTCATGGTAAAATTTTTATATGGAGCAGATGAAACGTATCCTATTAATCATAACAGTGTAAATGCAAACAACCGGATGTGTCCTTGTTACTCGGCCATTTCATAAAATTATGAATGAAAGTTAGTATTTCCCGCCACTGAAGTTCGCGATTATAACAAACGGCGGACTTATGCATGACTTGCAGGGTCTATTTGGTAAGACGTTATTGGTTTAGATCAATACACATATTTTGGTCTGTAGTACCTCCAGTTTCGAAATTTCCCAACTTTTCGCAGATGCTATTATTGACTGCAATCTTATAAATAAAGTTCGTTTTTGACACTGACAGACGCTGTGGTTTTGGGCTTTACTAGTCCGGCAAAACAAAATCAACGATACCTGACATCAAATACACGACGAGCTTATTCTGCTCCCTCAAAATTTTGCATATATTCATCCACTCCATATGATGGACCTTTTTGGCCTCATGGTAGGTCATCAGCCCCTTATGGTTGATCCAGAGTGTCAATTTCACACCTTGCTCGTCTTCAACGAGATAAGGATCGACGCCATACGTTTCTAACTGACAAGCCATTCTCAGGAAAAGGTCTTCTGTTTGCTCTTTTGTCAGGCCAACAAGATGAAGTTTGTGTATCTCGATGGCTTTGGCTTCTACCGCAAATGTTTGATTCAACAGGAATTTTTCCTTGATGTAATGGCCTAAGGAATATCGTTAACTTTACATTGAGCACGTAGAATGTAAAATATCTCGGGTCCAAAATACATTCGTAAGACAGGGTCGTCTTAAGGTAGCGACATAGACAAGAGTGTTTCCTATCAACTGATTACTTTTAAGAAATTTGCAATTGCCCGTTGACAGTATTATTGAAGATTTGAAGGAATAGAATAGACGTTTTATTACCATTTGACTATAAAGCAGTATTGCAAAAAAAGTCATATACATAAACATAGTATACTAAGTGACATATAAATCAGAACACCCAGTTTAAATCGTTTTATTTTAATAAAAGTTGGTGAATGTATTTATCTTACTGTAAATAACAAGTGAACAAATTTTCAGCCTTATCAGTTGGACATTCCGGTTTTTTTACTGCTTTTTTTTAATTCACTAACGCTCTAAAAATGAATATTTCAGCCGCAGTAAAGGATCAACGTTGGCGGATTTTGGTTCTTGACATCCTTTACAATCGGTTACGATGCCTAGAGTACGGAGACGTGTACGATTTCGTCAACTTAGTGAGTTTGATAGGGGCCGTATAGTGGGACTTCGGGAAGCTGGACTTTCATTTCGGGCAATTGCAGTTAGAGTGCAAAGAAGTGTAGACACTGTGGTTAGGTGTTGTCAGGCATGGCTTCGAGAAGGCCGTACGCAAAGAGCAAGGGGCACTGGACGCCGCCGTAGAACAACAGACCGTGAAGATCGCCGCGTAAGATTATTGGCCTTAAAGGGACCGTTTCTCCACTACCAGGTCCATTGCAAATGAATGGTTTGCAGAACACGGAAGACCTATTGGCATGCGAAGTGTTTACCGACGAATGAGTAGTTTTGGCTTGTATTCATACCGGTCACACTGGGTCCTCCCTTTAACTCGAGAACACAGACGTAATCGCCTTGAGTGGTGCAGACAACGGTCACTCTGGGATCAGGAATGGAACAGTATTGTCTTTAGTGACGAGTCTCGATGTTGTTTAGGCATGCACGATGGTCGTGCCAGAGTTAGAAGGCGACGTGGTGAAAGGAGGAATCCACAGTTTTTTGTTGAAAGACATGTTCATCACACTGTTGGAGTTATGGTTTGGGGTGCTATCTCTTATGGTTCCAGGTCACCTTTAATCTTCATCAGAGGTAACATGAACGCGCAGCGTTATATCCACGAAGTTCTAGAACCCCATCATTTACCCTATCTTGACACCCTGGCAGATCCAACTTTCCAACAAGATAATGCCCGACCACATGTTGCAAGAGTCACAATAGACTTCTTTCAACATAATGATGTCACATTGTTACCATGGCCACCAAGATCTCCCGACTTATCCCCAATTGAGCACGTGTGGGATATGATGGGTAGGAGATTGCTCAATTTGCAACGTCCTCCTCAGACTCTAGAAGCACTTCGAGAGGAGTTGGTGGTTGCCTGGAACGAGATACCACAGGAGGACATTGACCACCTGATCAGAAGCATGCCTAGGCGCGTTGGAGAATGCGTAGCACATCAGGGTGCATCCACACATTATTAAAGGTCAAAGGGCTTTAAAGCAGTGCAATCATTTTGAAATTTTTATCATTTACTTATTATGCTTCATTAAGTACTTATACAAAATTTTATTAAAATAAAACCATTTAAACTGGGTGTTCGGATTTATATGTCACTTAGTATATAAAACAAACAAAACAACTTGAAATAACGTATACCTACTTATTGTCATAAGGTTTACAGTAGGAAGCATAAACAACGTCAACATGAGGGGAAATAAACGCGTTGAGGGCACAATTTCTCATTTGAAAGCATCATAGCACAAAAACATTACATCAAAAAAACTATGGACATTTAAGATATTCATTCGGTGAATAAAAGGCCTTTTCTATTAAATAAGCTTTCAATGTTTTCTTGAAGCTATATGTATTTATGCAGTCTTTTATATGTACTGGCAAAGCGTATAAAAGGCATATGTAGTTTAAATATTCCTCTACGGAGTGCAAATATTTCTCTTATATGCCTTTCAAAGGCTGCCACATTTTCCGTCGCTTTTATACAATCTCAAACTTTTAGGAAAACATGGCAACATTTCTGGATTAGAAACCACATCCAAAAATAACAAAAAAGTCCCTACAAACACATGTCCCTTCACTGTGGAACTATTGGAATTACTGTCATATATCCATCGATATCAATCGACTTCTATACGCGCACATTTTTAACCAAAATTTTCACACTGATAACGTAGAACAGCACTTTTACCTTGGCTATGTCTATACAAGGTGTCCAAACGAAAACGGAAAGCATTTTTATGAGCAAACTGAAAAAGATATCAAAAACCCATTTTCGTGGCAACCTTGATAAGTGCATAGTGCATATTTTAAAATTATTTTGATATATACAGGGTCTTCAATAACCTCGTGCCATAGCACACATTTTTTAAATAGAATATCCTATATTATGATGCATATTTGGATAGAACATCTAACAAAAAGTACGATATCATATAACATATTTTCATTTGCTTAGTTATTTAGTAGAATATCTGAAAAAATGCCTAACTTTGACGACTCGCAGCTTCGCCATCTTTGAAGATACTTAGAAAAATTCTGTTATCATCAATTTTTATCTGATCTAAAAGAAATGCATATCTATACAGGGTATCACAAAACACAAAATGTATAAGTCCTTCAAAAATTGGTTTGAGCGCATGCAGATGTGTATTAATCTTCGTGGAGAATACTTCGAAAAACAATAAAGTCATTTAAAACTACCTACCGTGTTGTTTTATTTCCATATGCAAAACTTAAAAGACATACCTCGTATTTTGTTGGGTACTTCGACAAAATTTAAGCAAGGAGGACTCTATACTTTTTTTAATCTCTCTAGCTTTCAATGGTCTTTGCCATCCTCATCAGGAGAGTAGTATGTGAGGATGTTGCTTTATGTTATTTACGTTAACGATAAGGTAAACACCCAGTAACATGGTGAAAGCTGGATACATGTTACAATAGTCAAAATTATACAAACTACACACAGCTGTATGACAAGAACAAATTAAAAACAGATTAAAAATATTTAAAACGAAAGTTAACCATTACATCGTGAAGCCACTTGAGAATTGCACAACTACTTTTCATTTTGTTCGGGACACCCTGTATACAGCTGGTATTTTGGTTGCTATTATTTTATAACTGAATAGATTCATTTTTTGTGATGCTACATATTCGTCATGTTCAGCAAATGGATTTCTGAAGGCTGTGGACAGTTGGTAACCGATCGAGTTTGATTCATAAAGTTGAGCGACACTTGTTTGATCAACTGAACATGACCATCAGTTTTCAGGGCCTATTTAGTTACCTATGTGAATGTTAGAATCATAATCTCCATAAATGTGTTGGAGCAAAAGTGCAACGAGAAGTGACGCATCGTTGCTAGCTCCACAACTCAGAGTACCCTGTAAAAGATCCGATCTTAATTGGTAGAATATCTGGGTTCTGGCTACGGGATCTGCTAATTTGTACGGTTCTGGTGGATATACTTTTAATCTAAAACAGAATTAGATTTAAATTAACCAACCTCAACCTTTGCTTAGACGTGGATACTAAAAAATGAAGCACAATTTTCAAGAAATCCCGAATACACAACCTTACGCCTCTCGCTCTTTAGAATACAATTCAGGAGAATCCGCGTTTTATTGAAACTTTATTACAGCGTGAAAAATAAAAAAAAAATGTTCCAACATACTTTGTGGTGTATGACCAGCAGAAGATCAAGGCCCACAGAACCTACTTACAAAACCTCACTGTAGAGAACAGACAAGCCGACGTCGAGTCCAGAAACAAATATAACGAAGCGGTTCGCAATGCCAAAACCCAGCATGATATAAAAGTTGGGCACAGGGTAATGTCGCAGCGCAATGGCAGTCGGTCTTTCTGGACGCTCGACGCTGGCCAAGCAGATTGAAAAGAACTTCTCACACAGTAGCCTTCCACCACTCACGTGTCAGGATGGAACTATTGTATTCGACTCAAAGGCCAAGGCGGAAGTGCTAGCCAAGATCTTTGCTGCCAACTCCGCCATGGACGTCCCCACCAACGCCCAAGTGCCGTCAATTCAAAGGGTTCCCCACACTATGCGGGAGGTAACATTCAGGCATAAGACCGTAAGACGAGTGCTCTTGTCGCTCGACATCAACAAAGCTTCTGGTCCGGACTTGATTCCTGCCATTGTACTGAAGAGATGTGCAGCTGAGCTTGCTCCAGTTCTTTCGCGTCTCTTCCAGATATCTTATGAATCCGGCACCTTCCCAGAAAACTGGAAATTTGCTCATGTACAGCCCATCCCAAAAAAAGGATCTAAAACCGACCCTTACAACTACAGGCCTATAGCTCTGCTTTCTGTTATCAGTAAAGTGATGGAGAGGTGCATAAATCGCGAGCTTCTGGACTACCTCGAACGTCACAGCTTGATTAGCGACAGGCAGTACGGTTTCCGGCACCAACGATCCACAGGGGACCTCCTAGCTTACGTCACGCAACTGTGGAGTAAACTCATCCAGTCTCATGGTGAGGCTCATGTCGTTGCTCTTGGCATCACGAAAGCGTTCGATCAGCTGTGGCACGCTGCCCTCTTGAGCAAACTTCCATCCTACGGCCTCCCAGAAAAGCTTTGCAGATGGGTGGCTGACTTTATCTCTGGCCGCAAGATATCCGTCGTAATTGACGGATTCTCCTCTTCATCCCACAACGTCAACGCGGGTGTTCCCCAGGGATCGGTCTTGGCTCCAACACTGTTTCTCTTACATATCAACGACCTCCTTTCCTGCACGATCAACCCAATCCACAGCTTCGCTGATGACAGCACTCTACATGCAGGAATTCAGAGTGACAAGCCGATCTCTGCCGCTGAGCTGGAAAAAAGAAGACTAGCGACGACATCTTCTCTGACAAGAGACCTGGAGGCTATCACTGCTTGGGGACGCAACAATCTTGTACAGTTCAATGCTTCCAAAACACAGTACTGTACTTTGACGAACAAAAAGCGTCCTAGCGCTCATACAGTTTCGATGGACGGTCGAGTTCTACCAAAGAGCCATTCATTTCGGCTGGTTGGAGTCCAGATCACCGAGGACCTGATCTGGCACGAACACATCTCTTCAATAGCTGCAGCTGCTGGGAAAAAGCTAGGCTATTTGTTTAGGGCTAAGAAGTACTTTTCTCCGCATGACCTTCTCACTCTATACAGGCCCAGATAAGGCCTAGCCTCGAGTATTGCTCACACATTTGGGGTGCTGCCGCCCCGACTACATTGTCCATGCTCGATGCTGTCCAGAGGAGGGCGGTCCGACTGATCGATGACTCTTCTCTAACAGACAGTCTCGGGACTCTTTCGCACCGGCGGGCCGTCGGCGATCTAGCTCTTTTCTATCGCTACACCAACGGGCTTTGCTCCTCAGAGCTCTCTTCCATGATGCCGCCGCGCGATGTGCCTGCCAGACAGACCCGCCTGACTTCGACGTCCCATCCTAACCGTGTCAAACTTCGTACATCCAGAACTGGCCGATACGACCGCTCCTTTGTCCCGAGGGTGTCTAGATTGTGGAACAACCTACGGAAGGAAGCTTTTCCCAGTTCTACTAATCTTAGGCAGTTCAAAAATCGTATTAACAAAATTTCTTTGGGATCATCATAGCAGCCGCGGTGTTCCGGCATTTAGGCTTCTGCCTGCGCGGCTGATTCGATATATAAAAAAAAAAAAAATGAAAAGAAAATACAAATGAGATCGAATGAACAGGAAATTCCAAGATTTTTGATACCTACACTGAGCGACAAACATATACGCCCATGTTCAGCTGTGAGAGGTAGCACCCAATGTGGACCATGAGAAAAAAGGCCAAACTGTCGTATTCGAAAAGTAAGAACTTGGCCAGTCTCTCCCTAAGAAGACATTACGTTTCACGCTCTATCAGTGCCGATTGTGAAGTGCGCTCAGTAATTCGGTTTTTATAAGCAAAAAATTTCGTCCCGCTACAAATGCTGAGAGCACTATTGAATATTAGGCGGGTTATTCTACTTCACGGCAACGCTCGGCCTCACATGGCGTCATCAGCACATACGTAGATTTGTTTAAGATCATTGGATCATCTTCAATACAGTCCTGGACTTTCATATTTTTTCAAAAGTTAAAGTATTTTTCGATGGAAAGTCAAAAACTAAAAGTTTGCATGCCGTTTACTTATGTGTATCACAGTTCAAACTAGTTTGCATCTAGCCGCCTATGCAATCTGGTTTTTGACTAAAGTATTGATAAACGTTTCACAAACAAAAAAAATTGGGAATCCGATAAAACGGAAATGTCCATATTTTAGTATATACAGGGTTATCCAAATTAAGTGTCCACCATTAGTAACTTTGTTATTAGTGAAAATACAAAGTTGTTTGGATTAGCAAACTAGTAGCATTTTTAACGCTGGTAAAAATGAGAAATAAAAAAAAACAATTGAGAGTCGTTATTTTGATTTTTTTCAGTAAAATAACATTTTTTTAAATGGAAACCCCTGTATATTATATTTTTTTCTGTTAAAGCATCAAATTTTAAACAAAAAAGCTTACAATAACTTTTCTCCTAGGTTACAAATTGTTGAAGTTATGGCCTCCAATCTGAAACAATTAAATTGAATCGACAAACTTTATTTTCAACATCAACTTATAATCTTACAAAATACAATAACAATTTTTTTTAAAGAAGATGCTCGAAAACACCACCTTGTTCTTCAATACATTTTTGGGCACGTTTTTCAACTGCTCGAACTGTCTTAAGTATGGTCCTACCATCTATCTGGGTTATCTTTTCCCTAACTGCAGTCTTTAACGCGTCAAGGTTATCGTACCTTCGCTTGTAAATTTGGTTCTTTAAGTAACCCCACAAGAAGTAATCAAGTGGGTTTAGATCTGGTGATCTGGGAGGCCACTGTATTGGGCCATTTGTTCCTATCCACTGATCATTAAAATTAGTACTTAGAAAATGATAAGTACCTCTGGAGTTGTGGGCAGGTGCGCCATCTTGCTGAAAATGCAGATGATGTCTACTTATAAGATCCAATTCGTCTAAGAAATTAGTCAGAATTTCTGACATAAATTCCACATATCTTTCACCAGTTAGGGTTCCCTCATAAAAGAACGGGCCAACAATTTTTGAACCAATTATACCGCACCAAACGTTGAAACTGAAACGGACTTGTGGGCCTCTTGGATGTACTAACAAAAGATTTTCTCTTGACCAATAATGGTGGTTTTTTCTATTAAACATTCCAGAATTTGAAAAATTTGATTCATCTGTCCATAAAAGGTAACGAAAGTTATTTACATTTTGGCGACAGAAGCTAAGATACCAATGGCAAAAAACAAGTCTTCTCTCTGGATCCCCTGCCAAAAGCGTTTGAACTGGTCGGTACTTATACGGAATAAATTTGTATTTTTTTAAAATCCTTTGAACAGTACCATAACTGAAATTAGAGTCCTTGAGAATATCTGCTATTGAATTCTCACGATAAGCTTCAAAATATCCAATAACTGCAATTTCCGTGGCCTCGCTTATTATGAATTCTTTTTTTGCCCTTGTTTTAGCAAAAACATTTTCGTTGCCCCTAAATTTTCGATAAAGTCTCAGAAAATATCGTTCATACGGTTGAATGCGAGCGGGATATAATTCACTTGCTCTCAAGGAGGATTTTCTGCACACTAAATAGCATTCTAACATATCACACTTTTCTTCATGGGATAACATTTTTCTTTAAATTAATGACACAATAAAGCTTATAAACAAGTATTTACACTAATGTTTGACATTATTTGATTTAATCATTATTTTCCAAAGCCTTCTAGTTGCGAGTATGTCCAGTTTAACAATTTGTCGCTTATCTTGATGCTGTCAAATCGCGAACGCCATGTTGTTTTCATAGCCGTCTTAATATTATAATACTGCAAGTAATTAAAAATATTTATCGTTATTTTGACTTTATTTTTGACTTTAGCGGAAAACTCATTATGAATTTTTTTGTTTAAAATTTGATTCTTTAACAAAAAAAAAATATAATATACAGGGGTTTCCATTTAAAAAAATGTTATTTTACTGAAAAAAGTCAAAATAACGACTCTCAATTGTTTTTTTTTATTTCTCATTTTTACCAGCGTTAAAAATGCTACTAGTTTGCTAATTCAAACAACTTTGTATTTTCACTAATAACAAAGTTACTAATGGTGGACACTTAATTTGGATAACCCTGTATATACAGGGTGCTTCAGTTTATTGTTGCATAACTTTAAGATTTGATATAACTTTTAAAATCAATGCATAAAGTCTATATAAACATGGGTCGAAAAATGCGTGGCTTCCGAAATACAGGGTGTTTAAATTTACTTTTTAAAATAGTTTTTTTTTAAATATTTCGAACAATATTTGATGTATAATAGTGAAAATTGGTATACAAGGGTTTTTTGGTACGACAAAACGAACCATGGGCATAGTTTTACTGTAGCCGCTAGAGGGCGCTCTCTACGGTACCTTCTAGTGTATTAAAATGACCGAAAAATTTTTCTTAGTGCAATTTTTTGCTTTTTGAATAAAAAAACTAATTCTTCGCACTTTTCAACATAAAAAAGCTCTCTTGTGAATTTTCGTTATAGTTAGCCGTTTTTGAGATATTTCGATTTTTAAGGTTCGATGCATTTTTAATTATTTATGATAAAATAACGTTAAAAAGTCAGTATCTCGATAATTTTTAGAAGTAGGCTGTGCTTGCAAATATTTTTGAAATTGAAAGCAGAATAAGGTTAAACGTCAATTAGTTGACAGTTAGTTTTGTTATCTGTTGAAACTTCAAACGTTTTTTGCAATTGTGAATGCACGAAATTTAGTTTCTTTTACCTGTTTGTTTTTGTAAGTTTTATAAAAATGCCATTTTTATTCTCCAATCAAGAGTTAGCGGATCTTCATTTTGTGTATGGCTTTGTAAATGGAAACGCAGCAGAAGCAGCCAGAGAATACGCACGAAGATTTCCAAACAGACGACATCCAACTCGCTCAGTATTTGTAAGAGTGCATCGCCAAATAATTGAAAGTGGTTTTGGAAATCCCCAAAGGGATCAAAACATAAATGTTCGTCAGCGCAGATTTACCCGTATGATTCTGCGTGAGTTTGATAGAGATCCGACCACAAGTGTTAGGAGAGTTTCTGGTGCCTTGGGAATTTCAGCAAGCCATGTTCACCGTGTTCTTAGAAATGACCATAGACGTCCTTACCATTTGCAACCTGTGCAAGGACTACAGCCAGGAGACGGAGAACGAAGAATCACATTTTGTCAGTGGATTCTTGATAGCACTGATAATGATAGGGAGTTTTTAAGTAACGTTTTATGTCATGAGTGGTAAATTTTCATAATCAACATATTTGGTCGCATGAAAATCCGCATGCTTTTCGGGAAAGAAATTTTCAGCATGAATTTAGTGTGAACGTGTGGATTGGTATCTACCGTAATCGACTATTTGGACCCTACCTTTTGCCTGCAAGGTTAAATGCTGCGACCTTCTTGGAATTTTTAAAGGCTGAACATGCAAATATGTGGGATGATGTTAAGTTAGATTTAAGAAGATTGGCCTGGTTCCAGCTTGATGGTTGTCCAGCTCATTATTCGAGAATAGTTAGAAACTGGCTGGAAGAAAATTATCCAGAAAGATCGATCGGCCGTCGAGGACCAGTCGCCTGGCCTCCACGATCCCTGACCTAAATCCATTAGATTTCTTTGTGTGGGGATTTCTAAAAGAAAAAGTGTACCAGACTTCCGTAACCACAAGAGATATGCTAAAAGACAGAATCAGGAATGCATGTGATGAAATAAGGCCTTATTTAAATAATGATCATTCGTAGATGTGAATTGTCTATTGAAAAAATTGGGATTCGAGCAACTACTTTAGATTTTGTATGTTTGTCCTAACTAAAAGCATTTTAGTTGTAAATAATTAATTTAATTTGATAAAGATAATATTGGAAAATTAAACAAATTAATATTCTGTTTTTTGTGTTTATTTGGAGTTAGGAATTATTGCTGTGTTTAAAAACACAATCTAAACGATCATCTTAATTACTTGTAATGCCCAAATCGAAAATGTAAAAAAAAATATTATTTTCCCATAAATAATTAAAAATGCTTGAAACCTTAAAAATCGAAATATCTCAAAAACGGCTAACTATAACGAAAACTCACAAGAGAGCTTTTTTATGTCGAAAAGTGCGAAGAATTAGTTTTTTTATTCAAAAACAAAAAATTGCACTAAGAAAAATTTTTCGGTCATTTTAATACACTACAGGTACAGTAGAGAGCGCCCTCTAGCGGCTACAGCAAAACTATGCCCATGGTTCGTTTTGTGGTACCAAAAAACCCTTGTATACCAATTTTCACTGTTATACATCAAATATTGTTCGAAATATTTAAAAAAAAACTATTTTAGAAAGTAAATTTAAACACCCTGTATTTCGGAAGCCACGCATTTTTCGACCCATGTTTATATAGACTTTATGCATTAATTTTAAAAGTTCTATCGGATCTTAAAGTTATGCAACAATAAGCTGAAATACCCTGTATATACATATCTACGTTCATAAATAAAGCTTTTCTGACTCCATTACAAAACAGTTCTTACTTAAATCATGGCCCTCTTACAATACTTCTATTTAGATAGTTCAACAAATTTGTTTTTACTTGAAAAAGAGCTCCAGCGGGCAACCGATATTCTTCACCTGGGACCGAACGAGTCCGTTCGTATCCAACCAGTGCCTCTGCTCGAACTGATCCGCATACTTCAGCCCCCAATAGTCCCTATCCTGTAAGTTGAGCTTCTCACAAACGTAGTCAAGCAACTCCTTTCCATTATGGTCAGACTTGTACTCACATTCCCAAACTTCATCGTTGGACAAATGGATTGTGCACGGATACAGAACTTCCACGCCGGTTTCCGAAACTACTGTTTTCATCGTGATTTTGCTTTTAGGTTTTTCTAGAATTTTGGGGCATGGGTTCGTTTGACATATAATGTCAAGTGGTGTCAACCTCTGCTAATATTAGTAGGTTATATATACTAAGTGACATATAAATCCGAACACCCAGTTTAAATGGTTTTATTTTAATAAAAGTTGGTGAATGTATTTATCTTACTGTAAATAACAAGTGAAAAAATTTTCAGCCTTATCAGTTCCGGTTTTTATACTGCTTTTTTTTAATTCACTAATGAATATTTCAGCCGCAGTAAAGAATCAACGTTCGCGGATTTTGGTTCTTGACATCCTTTTCGATCGGTTACGATGCCTAGAGTACGGAGACCTGTACGATTTCGTCAACTTAGTGAGTTTGATAGGAGCCGTATAGTGGGACTTCGGGAAGCTGGACTTTCTTTTCGGGTAATTGAGTGCAAAGAAGTGTAGACACTGTGGTTAGGTGTTGTCAGGCATGGCTTCGAGAAGGCCGTACGCAAAGAGCAAGGGGCACTGGACGCCGCCGTAGAACAACAGACCGTGAAGATCGCCGCCTAATATTATTGGCCTTAAGGGCCCGTTTCTCCACTACCAGGTCCATTGCAAATGAATGGTTTGCAGAACACGGAAGACCTATTGGCATGCAAAGTGTTTACCGACGAATGAGAAGTTTTGGCTTGTTTTCATACCGGCCACACTGGGTCCTCCCTTTAACTCGAGAACACCGACGTAATCGCCTTGAGTGGTGCAGACAACGGTCACTCTGGGATCAGGAATGTAACAGTATTGTCTTTAGTGACGAGTCTCGATGTTGTTTAGGCATGCGCGATGGTCGTGCCAGGGTTAGAAGGCGACGTGGTGAAAGGAGGAATCCACAGTTTTTTGTTGAAAGACATGTTCATCACACTGTTGGAGTTATGGTTTGGGGCGCTATAGTTTATGGTTCCAGGTCACCTTTAATCTTCATCAGAGGTTCTAGAACTCCATCTTTTACCCTATCTTGACACCCTGGCAGATCCAACTTTCCAACAAGATAATGCCCGACCACATGTTGCAAGAGTCACAATAGACTTCTTTCAACATAATGATGTCACATTGTTACCATGGCCACCAAGATATCCCGACTTATCCCCAATTGAGCACGTGTGGGATATGATGGGTAGGAGATTGCTCAATTTGCAACGTCCTCCTCAGACTCTAGAAGCACTACGAGAGGAGTTGGTGGTTGCCTGGAATGAGATACCACAGGAGGACATTGACCACCTGATCGGAAGCATGGCTAGGCGCGTTGGAGAATGCGTAGCACATCAGGGTGCATCCACACATTATTAAAGGCCAAAGGGCTTTAAAGCAGTGCAATCATTTTGAAATTTTTATCATTTACTTATTATGCTTCATTAAGTACTTATACAAAATTTTATTAAAATAAAACCATTTAAACTGGGTGTTCGGATTTATATGTCACTTAGTATAGACAAGTGTTCTCTTCATTTTTAAGTTCGGAGTGAGGAACACAGTCCAGTTTTCAAGGTTTTTTGTTTTTTCAAGATTCATTTAATATGATTTCTTTAAAAAAACTACAAAACTCACATAACACATAAATATTTAGAGAAACAAAAATTGCATGTCTAATAATTTCCACGGTCCGTGAAATGTTCGTAGTTCATTAAATTCCAGTAGCTCTGTCTGAAATATGGATTTGCTAGTTACCTTACTATTGCAATTTTGTAAATGGGAATCCATATTCCCCCTTGCATAATAATCGTGGTAATGATTATTCAATTCTATGTAATGCAAATGTTGTGGCGAAACATGATGTTTATTTTAAATATAAAATTAAGAACCCAATATTATATGGAATTTTTTATATTTAACCACTAAGAAAATATTTATGAATTAAACATTCTTTTTACTTGTGCAAAAATCTAATATGGCGTCTGTACGAAAATAATGATTGAGGACAAGAGACGTCATATTGAATTTCTAATTATGTCAGCTTGTAGCGAAGAAGAAGTGAATATGTTAATATACTTTTTTTCGGAATTCCATCTCAAATAAAGTCAGGAAAAAATAAAGAAAACCTCTTACCTCTCTTAGTTGCGAGAAGCCAGTGGTGACAGTTCAAATGACCATTTTATGTTACTGGAACCAAAATATGCGACTTTTAATTCCAAAAAGTCGTTACCACATAATCCTAAAAAATTCCAAGATGCAATACCTACCCACAGAATATTTTTTCATTCTTTCATTTCTTCTATGATTGTAATATAGGAATTATACAGGGTGGCGCATCGATAACGAAACAGACGCATTTACAGGCAGCTCAGTTTTTTTAAAAAACGCTCAGACGCGTCGATTTTGATTTAGAGGGGGACACAAGTTTGGCAAAAAATCACGTTAGCACGTGCAGCCCCCTAAGCGGAGGTGACACCATCCCCAAAATCTTCAATGGAAAAGGGGGTCGAGTGATACCTTATTTTAAAGGTATTTCAATACCCTTTATAATGATGTAAAATACATGAGCTTCAGTTCAGGAGTTTTGAAGATTTATTGATTTAAAGCTTAAAGTAGACTTTAACAGGTAGATCAGATTAGTTTGTACTACTTTCAGAAGAAATTTGACTAAAAGAATTTACTTAATAAGTAAATATCATAATATCATTTTGTTGTTGAAAATAGCTATTGAAGCGTTTTTTGTGGCAAAACAGTTATTTCTAATATCAACATCTATATATCAATAAATCTTCAAAACTACTGAACTGAAGCTCATGTATTTCACATCATTATAAAGGAAATTGAAAGACCTTTAAAATAAGGTATCACTCGACCCCCCTTTCCATTTAAGATTTTAGTGTTGGTGTCACCCCCGCCGAGGGGGCTGCACGTGTTAACGTGATTTTTTGCCAAACTTGTGTCCTCCTCGAAAACAAAATCGACGGGTCTGAGCGTTTTTCCAAAAAAAAAACTGAGCTGCCATTAAATGCGTCTGTGTCGTTTTCGATGCGCCACCCTGCATGATAGAAACAGCCATTGAAGACAAATCCATTTATTCTTTGGTGTTTGAGTAGATTTTGTGTGTTGAAACATTCACAAAGCTTTGTTACAGTTAAATGTACATAAAAAGTGCTTTACAAATATCGTAGAATCAGTAATTTACATGTTTTTATACATTTAACAATCAGCAGATTATAAGATACATAGAAAAATAACAATAAAGTATAAATAAGTATATGTTTATGTACAGGCGATAGCTTATTAAAAAAACAATAAAAAAATTATCTATTAGCTAACCGATCATGGTGGAATCATACCCTGAAAACCATGGTAACAAGGAATGGTATATAGCTTAAATAAGCAAGAGTATTATACTTGACTCTTACAGTTGGTGGTGGTATTTCAAAGTTTTCACTGTTTTTTAGAACATCGTTTTTGACACAAGCGTGGCGAGACGGAATAGTAAATGGCCTGTAATGGATACCGACGAGATAAATTTATCGCTATAAAATACCCTTTGAATGGATGTTGTACATTGATTCATAACCTAGAAATTTTCAAAAACTACTTCGATAAACTTCCACTTTATTGTGAAACCGTTATTCTGAGACTTGGGGAAATTCAACTATCTTCGTGATAAAGTTATTCAAGAGCACTACAAAAATGGTGCAAAAATAAAAACCACGTTTCGCGCGCTTCGTAAACATTTCTGTCGCAACAACCGCCCAAACGAAACAACCATCGGTCGTCTGGTACGTAAATTCGAAGCAACAGGTTCTGTGGCAAATCTGCCAGGGTCTGGCCGGCCAAGGAGCGTTCGCACACCGGAAAATATTGCTGTTGTGAAGGAGAGTGTGAGAGACGATCCGAAACAATCAACAACGCGTCGAGAACCAGTTTGCTCCGCATTCTCCACAAGGATTTGAATGTATACGCCTACAAGATCCAATTGACGCAACAGCTGCGTGGGGCCGACCATTTTTCGCGCCGAACGTTCTCAGATTGGCTCCTTGAACACCGCCAAATTGATGCCAATTTTTCATCAAAAATCATGTTCAGCGACGAAGCGCATTTCACTTTAAATGGGACGGTAAACAAGCAAAACTGCCGCATCTGGGCGAACGAAAATCCCCGTGAGTATCAAGAGCAGCCGATGCATCCTCAAAAAGTGACTGTGTGGTGTGCATTGTGGTCAAAAGGCATCATCGGACCTTACTTTGTCGAAAATGCGGCCGGGGACGCCGTTACCGTCAATTCTGAGCGATATCACGTGATGATAGAGGAATATTTTTTACCGCAACTTGAAGGAATGGATATGGACGATGTTTATTTCCAACAAGACGGTGCAACATGCCACACAACCAACGTCAATATCCATCGATTGCAGTCCTTTTTCTGGGGATATTTGAAAAGCAAAGTCTACGTCAACAAACCAGCCACCCTCCAAGAACTCAAAAACAACATAATTGCCGAGATAAATGCCATAGAACCGACCATGTTGCAAAATGTCATTGAAAATTTCGACCATCGCGTGGACGTCTGTAAATCCAGTCGTGGTGAACATTTGAGCGATATTATTTTTCATACATAAATGGTATAAATGAACCTTCAAAATAAAGTACCCAACTTGATTTGAATAACAATCTTTCTTGTTTTAATATGCGTTTACTTTCCTGCCTCCGTTTTGGACAACCCCATATAAATAGCAACTATCAAAACAAAAAAGCTCTGAACCAACTGCATAAAGCTAAGCTAGTTACAATATCGTTGGGAAATCCAAGTTTTCAGTTGTTTCCGCGAGAGTTTCTGGTTACATGCCTCTAAGGTACGGTTTACGTGACAAAATTTCCGCGATCATCTTAACAGGGACCGACAGTCGCAGCTCTGCGTCTAGCTGGTAAGGAAATCTAAAACCGGAAGTTGCCAGCCTCCGGAAAGACACTTTGCACCAGCAGTATGAGATTACTTGAATACTGGTTGATGGACACAGGACCGGAGCGAGGACAATGATTTTATGTTCTTGACGTTATTTCGTATCACGCTGCTTTATTGTCCTGTCGAAATGGAGCTTCACACGTAGAAAATACTCTTCGTTGAGGTTTCGGTCACCGCGTTGGCCTTTTTCAAAGTACAAAATGACATTTCATATTTATCTGTTTTCCCGGTTATGGTTTGTTTTTTTACGACACTATAGATACAACTGCTGTCTTGATTCGGGTCCAAAGGCCGGCATCGTCGGTTGGAATTTCTTCCTAACGTTTCACTAGCACGAGTGGCAAGCTTCTTCAGAGGTCCTTCCATTTCCGATGCTGGATGTAGACCGAAGATTTCTGAGGATCGGGTGCCAGATCGGGTCGAGTCTGAGGGTCTCTTCCTGCCTGTTGAAGTAATCTGGATGTTTGTGAATCTCGATAGCTTCCCCGACCAGTCTATTGTGATAGCCGTTGACTGATGACAGCAATCTGCAGCTCCCAAAGTGTATCCTGTGGTCCCCATTGCTTAGTGCATGTTCAGCTACCGCAGACTTCTCAGTTTCTCCTAGTCGGCAATTTGCTTTGTGCTCCTTGAGTGTCGTTCCCATCGATCTTTTCGTGGTTTCAATTCAGGACTCTTCAAATCCTGTCCGTGACTCTTGGCACAAATGGAAGATACGATTGAGAGGTGGTGGGACGCTGTCATCCATCGAAACCCGATTTTCTTGTCTAAGCATTGCGTGGTATCGTTTTCCGTTTATCAACGCGCGGAGCCTGATCCTGTCTTAATCGCCCGCCGTTCCAGATTAAATCGGCCAGGTTAGCCGGATAACGAGACGCACTTCACCTCCTTTCTGGATTAGATTCTCCTCTTTCCGCTATAAACCGAAAAAACTGACGATGGCTTTTAAGGAAATTGGAGGGATAATACGCTGAGCTAGAAAAGCTTTTTCACCGAGAATAGAGATCAAAGAGAAACAAGGTGCAATGTAATAGTCCGGGAGATGGAATACTCATGGACGTTACTACGGGGAAAGTTGACGGAAAAAAGGGACGATGCTACAAATGCAGCTGGGAAAAAGTGAGGTTACTTGTGCGTTTCTCAACAAATAATCGTCACTCTGTACAAGGCTCAGATAAAACCCAGCCTCGAATACTGGTTCCGTATTTGAGGTGATGTGACCCCGATCACATTGACCATACTCGATGGCTGTACGACTGCTCGATAACATTTCTGTAACGGACAGTCTCGGAAGCCTTTTGCACCGACAGGCGGTCAGCGCTTTGGCTCTGTTCTACCGCCATGTTAACGGACTTTGGCCCTTTTTCCTCCCATTCTATGTCAAACTTCATGCATCCAGAACCAGCAGCTAGGTGGAATAATCTTCCCAATTCTGCAAGCCACAGGCGATCAAAAAATCGGAATAGCCCGGTGTTTTTAAGCTCCTTATAGCAGTTGCGGAGTCTCGGTATTTGAGCAATTTCACACATGACAATTTTTAGACATTTTCTGGAGCTTCTTGGTACACCCTTGTGTATCAAAAAGCGGTGTGATTATTTGATCGACTTTAGTTTCATTGCAAAGTTTCATGTCAACAAGAAATGCACGATTAACTCGCAAATGACTGAACGCGGATCAGAAGCAAGCACGAGTGGAAATATCGCCTGCAATTCTTACCCGATTTGAAAAAGACGCGAACTCGCTGAACAGTCTAGTAACTTGGTTACATTTCTACGATCCTGAGACAAAATAACAATTGGTGGAATGGAAGCACTCTAGGTCGCCAATGACAAAAAGTTTCGTGTGCAAAAGTCTGCTGGAAAAATGCTTGCTTCAGTGTTGATTACCTAGACAAAGGAAAGACCATAACGAGAGAGTATTGTGCAGTATTATTGTCAAAGCTGAGGACAGAAGACTCGAAAAGATATCCAAAGAAGTTGTGTTCTTGTAAGACAATACGCCAGCATACAAATTGCGCATTTCTATGGGTTTCGAACTGATGGATGACCCTCCATATTCACCTGATTTGGCACCATCTGATTACTACCTGTTTCCGAAGCTGGAAAAAAGTTAAAAAGGTCGCAAATTTTCCTCGAACGTCAAGGTGATAGAAGCTGTGGGAAGCGGTTTGCGGACCAACAGAAAACCATTTTTTCGAAAGGTTTAGAAGCTTTGCAGGATCGATGTAAAAAGTGTGTTGAGTTAAAACGGGACTATGTTGAATAATCAAATATGTTCAGTGTTTCTATATTAGGCTTAGAATGAATCAATATCTCCCTTTGTTAGAAATACTGCGAAGAAACAGCCTGTACATACCTACGAGCCCTAACACAAAATAGTTCGGACATTATCTAACTTTATCTTGAAGTTTCTTTATCTTTTTAAGGTTACAACATTTTTTTTTCTTTTATGAGATATTGAAATATATACTAAGTGACATATAAATCCGAACACCCAGTTTAAATGGTTTTATTTTAATAAAAGTTGGTGAATGTATTTATCTTACTGTAAAGAACAAGTGAAAATATTTTCAGCTTTATCAGTTGGACATTCCGGTTTTTGTACTGCTTTTTTTTAATTCACTAACACTCTAAAAATGAATATCTCAGCCGCAGTAAAGAATCAACGTTGGCGGATTTTGGTTCTTGACATCCTTTACGATCGGTTACGATGCCTAGAGTACGGAGACCTGTACGATTTCGTCAACTTAGTGAGTTTGATAGGGGCCGTATAGTGGGACTTCGGGAAGCTGGACTTTCTTTTCGGGCAATTGCAGTTAGAGTGCAAAGAAGTGTAGACACTGTGGTTAGGTGTTGTCAGGCACGGCTTCGAGAAGGCCGTACGCAAAGAGCAAGGGGCACTGGACGCCGCCGTAGAACAACAAACCGTGAAGATCGCCGCCTAGGATTATTGGCCTTAAGGGACCGTTTCTCCACTACCAGGTCCATTGCAAATGAATGGTTTGCAGAACACGGAAGACCTATTGGCATGCGAAGTGTCTACCGACGATTGAGAAGTTTTGGCTTGTTTTCATACCGGCTACACTGGGTCCTCCCTTTAACTCGAGAACACCGACGTAATCGCGACAGCGGTCACTCTGGGATCAGGAATGGAACAGTATTTTTAGTGACGAGTCTCGATTTTGTTTAGGCATGCACGATGGTCGTGCCAGGGTTAGAAGGCGACGTGGTGAAAGGAGGAATCCACAGTTTTTTGTTGAAAGACATGTTCATCACACTGTTGGAGTTATGGTTTGGGGTGCTATAGCTTATGGTTCCAGGTCACCTTTAATCTTCATCAGAGGTAACATGAACGCGCAGTGTTATATCCACGAAGTTCTAGAACCCCATCTTTTACCCTATCTTGACACCCTGGCAGATCCAACTTTCCAACAAGATAATGCCCGAGCACATGTTGCAAGAGTCACAATAGACTTCTTTCAACATAATGATGTCGCATTGTTACCATGGCCACCAAGATCTCCCGACTTATCCCCAAGTGAGCACGTGTGGGATATGATGGGTAGGAGATTGCTCAATTTGCAACGTCCTCCTCAGACTCTAGAAGCATTTCGAGAGGAGTTGGTGGTTGCCTGGAATGAGATACCACAGGAGGACATTGACCACCTGATAAGAAGCATGCCTAGGCGCGTTGGAGAATGCGTAGCACATCAGGGTGCATCCATACATTATTAAAGGTCAAAGGGCTTTAAAGCAGTGCAATCATTTTGAAATTTTTATCATTTACTTATTATGCTTCATTAAGTACTTATACAAAATTGTATTAAAATAAAACCACTTAAACTGGGTGTTCGGATTTATATGTCACTTAGTATATTTGGACATCATATTAACAAAATTATTACCAAGTAATATGATATTAAACTATAAAACTAAACTAATATTTGCATTCTAGGACTGATCTTACCTACCAACCTTGAAACTTGTGTTGAAACTGTGTCTCCATACTTTTTTTTACAATATCTGCCACCGTAGACTTTGCGACATCTATTTGTATACCAATTTCCCTAAAACTCTTTCCTTAATGGAACAATTTTATGATTAATTGATTCTTACATCAAGACGTCAAATTGTAAACCCTTTTTAGTTTCCATGGCCTGCTATTATTTTCTTTTTAATATCGTGTCCGAACATTTGTGTGTCTTCAAAATGTTGCGTTGTTAACAATATTAATTGTTGGTATAATGTGCAGACAATATCTCACATTGTTTTATATAAGAAAAACAATTAATTAAACCTTACAAAACTAAACAAGCTTTTAGATAAATTTAGATAATGTCGGAACACTCGTATACACCTGAAATCAAACCTGCAAATCGGAAGTGCAATAGAAAAAAGTACATCAGCTTTAAGCCGGTAGCATCGTGAGTTATTCCAAACGCAAGCACGATACGTAACCGGAATACCTAAATCTTCCCGGAGCGGAGCGGCGGAGAAATCTCGCAATCTTCCGGAACAGCACAGACTACGGCGATTTCAATCCGCAGTTCCGGTGGAAGTCTGGTTAAAAATCAAGTCGCTCAATCAACGGAGGCTGTTTTATATTCCTGCTCCGTATCAGCTTCCTTGTAAATAAAGATATGGCGGACGAGCGAAACTCGGCTGCCGCCTCCGGCGAGTTGCTCGGAAAGCTCCGGATTGCTGAAAGGATTTCGCTTCCGGTTTATATTAGATATGAGGAGGATACTGTGTATTCTTTTTTACAGGTTCGATATTTTTCCGTGCTTGAATTCGGTTAGTTAGCTTTTCAAGGCATTTTTTTGATTGAATGGAAGAATCAAGTAGATGGACTCACTATTTACTTTTTGAATCAACTAAGTCTGGAAGCTGAAATTAAGGTTGAATACTATATTTTAGCGTAAAAGTGACGACTTTATGATCGCATGTAATATTTTTTTAAAATAGAGTGAGGGGTCGCGTAGTATCTCATTTTGGAGCTCATCCAGAGTACTTTATAACCCTGAAATATAAAATGGCTGTCTTCCAAAATGGCAATCTGACAGGCATTTTTGTACATTTAGGGTGAGATACGAGGGATGTCTTTTAAGTTTTGCATACAGGGTTATCCAAATTAAGTGTCCACCATTAGTAACTTTGTTATTAGTGAAAATACAAAGTTGTTTGAATTAGCAAACTAGTAGCATTTTTAACGCTGGTAAAAATGAGATATAAAAAAAAACAATTGAGGGTCGTTATTTTGATTTTTTTCAGTAAAATAACATTTTTTTAAATGGAAACCCCTGTATATTATATTTTTTTCTGTTAAAGCATCAAATTTTAAACAAAAAAGTTCATAATGACTTTTCCGCTAAAGTCAAAAATAAAGTCAAAATAACGATAAATATTTTTAATTATTTGCAGTATTATAATATTAAGACGGCTATGAAAACAACATGGCGTTCGCGATTTGACAGCATTAAGATAAGCGACAAATTGTTAAACTGGACATACTCGCAACTAGAAGGCTTTGGAAAACAATGATAAAATCAAATAATGTCAAACATTAGTGTAAATACTTGCTAATAAGCTTTATTGTGTCATTAATTTAAAGAAAAATGTTCTCCCATGAAGAAAAGTGTGATATGTTAGAATGCTATTTAGTGTGCAGAAAATCCTCCTTGAGAGTGACAGTGACAGTGAATTATATCCCGCTCGCATTCAACCGTATGAACGATATTTTCTGAGACTTTATCGAAAATTTAGGGGCAACGAAAATGTTTTTGCTAAAACAAGGGCAAAAAAAGAATTCATAATAAGCGAGGCCACGGAAATTGCAGTTATTGGATATTTTGAAGCTTATCGTGAGAATTCAATAGCAGATATTCTCAAGGACTCTAATTTCAGTTATGGTACTGTTCAAAGGATTTTAAAAAAATACAAATTTATTCCGTATAAGTACCGACCAGTTCAAACGCTTTTGGCAGGGGATCCAGAGAGAAGACTTGTTTTTTGCCATTGGTATCTTAGCTTCTGTCGCCAAAATGTAAATAACTTTCGTTACCTTTTATGGACAGATGAATCAAATTTTTCAAATTCTGGAATGTTTAATAGAAAAAATCACCATTATTGGTCAAGAGAAAATCTTTTGTTAGTACATCCAAGAGGCCCACAAGTCCGTTTCAGTTTCAAGGTTTGGTGCGGTATAATTGGTTCAAAAATTGTTGGCCCGTTCTTTTATGAGGGAACCCTAACTGGTGAAAGATATGTGGAATTTATGTCAGAAATTCTGACTAATTTCTTAGACGAATTGGATCTTATAAGTAGACATCATCTGCATTTTCAGCAAGATGGCGCACCTGCCCACAACTCCAGAGGTACTTATCATTTTCTAAGTACTACTTTTAGTGATCAGTGGATAGGAACAAATGACCCAATACAGTGGCCTCCCAGATCACCAGATCTAAACCCACTTGATTACTTCTTGTGGGGTTACTTAAAGAACCAAATTTACAAGCGAAGGTACGATAACCTTGACGCGTTAAAGACTGCAGTTAGGGAAAAGATAACCCAGATAGATGGTAGGACCATACTTAAGACAGTTCGAGCAGTTGAAAAACGTGCCCAAAAATGTATTGAAGAACAAGGTGGTGTTTTCGAGCATCTTCTTTAAAAAAAATTGTTATTGTATTTTGTAAGATTATAAGTTGATGTTGAAAATAAAGTTTGTCGATACAATTTAATTGTTTCAGATTGGAGGCCATAACTTCAACAATTTGTAACCTAGGAGAAAAGTTATTGTAAGCTTTTTTGTTTAAAATTTGATGCTTTAACAGAAAAAAATATAATATACAGGGGTTTCCATTTAAAAAAATGTTATTTTACTGAAAAAAATCAAAATAACGACTCTCAATTGTTTTTTTTTATTTCTCATTTTTACCAGCGTTAAAAATGCTACTAGTTTGCTAATTCAAACAACTTTGTATTTTCACTAATAACAAAGTTACTAATGGTGGACACTTAATTTGGATAACCCTGTATAGAAACATAGTAGGCCGCGCGGATCGAACGTCAGTACTGAATCTTAACCTCACTCTTTAGTAAACATAAATTCCAAGTTTCGCAACAATACGTGCAGTGTTCTCACTACAGTGAATTTTTTAGTGTCACCGAGTCATTAGAAAAATGGAACTCAACCGAAAACATTTTCGCGCCATAATTTATTGCAACTTTCAGAGACAATTATCGCAACAAGAATGCCTTGTTATGAAACAGAAAATAAACGACAGTCGGCTGTTTGGGTGTTCCAAGGTGAAGAAAAGCCAACAAAACTCATCGGTTCTCGAAAAAGATGATCGTGACATTTGTGTCAAAAGCGGGTCATATTGCGGATTGGTATACCACCATTTGTTTGCGAAAAGTCATCACCGAGCTTTGAAAAATCAACCCCGAAAGAAGAATCATCCTCCACCAAGACACTGCAAGCTCGCACACAGCCCAAAAAACAAGGCAGTATTTAACGGAAGAAAACGTGGAATTATTCGACCATCCTCCATATAGTCTCGATCTAAGTCACGATTTCTTTACTTTCCCGAAAATTAAAAACATACTGCGTAGTCAAAGGTTCCAGTCACCAGAAGAAGCAGTTGACGCATTGAAAAATGCCGTTTTGGATCTGCCAGCAAACTAGTGGAATAAGTGCTTGGAAAATTGGTGAGAGCGCATGCAGATGTGTATTAATCTTCGTGGAGAATACTTCGAAAAACAATAAAGTCATTTAAAACTACCTGTGTTAAACTTAACTTAAAGGACATCCCTCGTAACAGCTTGTCATTGAAACATCAGCTTATTGGATATTAAGAAATTATTATATTTCAGTCAACATTTTTTTTAACAACTAATCATTTAAACGTTATAGTAGGTTATATCAAGCCCCTTCTATTGGAATGATTTATCTAAACATGTAATAAAATGTGGAACCTTTTTTAAGGGAATTGTCCTATATTTTATTACACATCCATACAGACTTTTCCAAAATAAGATGAATGATGAGATAAGAGATAAGAGATTCAATATACAGGGTGATTCACAAGTCGTGACCAAAAATGAAACATCATACACGGGATTGCATTTTAAGGGGGTCTTCTATGTAACATTTATCCGTCGAGGGTTTCGTTAAAAAAAATACGGGGTGTTGAAGTTCAAAAATAAAAAACAATTTTTCTTTAATATCTTCAAAACCGTCAACTGGATTGAAATAAAATTAGTAAGTATTGTACACATCTAAAAGTCGCTGTATCTCCGCCACTGGTGCACGTTAAATTGAAGTAAAGACTTTTGAATGTGGACAATACTTAGGTATTTACCACATATAAAATTTTTGTTCATTCCATTTGACGGCTTTGAAGATATTCATTTATTTTAACAGTGAGTAGATCTGATCAAAAGAAATGTTTTTTTCCTTTACCATTTTTCTGGTAAAATTAAAGTAACAACGTTATAGCCCTTTGGAAGTTTGAGTACCGCCCTGTCTCAATAATAATATCATGTGTTCGTGTTTGGCAACAACGGATATAATCCGCCTTAACGGTTCATCGCTTCGGAAACAAAAAAGCGAAAGAATTTGGAACGATGTTTTTACAATTATTTTATTCAGTTGTATACAGTCAGTGTCAGTCGGTAACGCGTGAGTGAATAGTGGTGTCTGTTGCGTGGCTCAAACGAAATGAAAAATGGCACATGTTTATGCGGATCGGTTTCCCAATCGAGTGCAACCAACCCCTCGTGCCTTTGTTAATGTAGTACAACGGGCTCGTGAATCAGGTGACTTAAGACCTCACAGGGGACGGCATGCCGGTGCTCCAAGACCTCACGATCAAATACAGGTCCGCACTGAAATACTTGTCGGAAGGATAAGGTAAAATTTTTTTTAATCTTTTTTTTATTTTTACACACATATTTTGGTTTATCTTCCTTCTACAATCATTATCTGAAAATTAATGACTCAACTTCAAAGTCACCCTGTAGTGTTTTATTTTCAAACTTCAACACCCTTTTGTCAAATAAATTACTTGTTTTTTTTTTGGAACATACTATGGATTATTATACATATATGAAATTCTTTATATTCATTATATTTTATTCCAGATAAACTCTAAATTACTGTCACCAACTGTAACATAATGATATGTATTCAAGTTAAATCCATCAGCGATTTTATTGGAAATATTTTCTAAAATTGCACGAACATACTTAAGAGTTAAAAGATTGCACATCCATAGAGTACCGTTAGGCGTTGTTTACACTTAGACGAGCAGTACACCAATACAATACAGCTTGAATTATTCTAATCTATTTAGCACCACATCGCATATGGTGTCTAAAAATCACAGATAAACCGTATTTACAATATTGTACATGCATCTAATTTCACTGGTATGCAGAAAGAAAGTTCGTTATTGTTATTTCAATTTTGCGTTATTAGGCAGAAAAGTGGAGGGCTTATTTCGTAATGTTATGTTTTCCTTATTCAGCGCTGTTGCTAGTATTCGGAAAGCCGGGTAAGCTTAACTAAAATAATTTTTAAGTTTTAAAAAGATATTGGTTAAAGTATAATAGAATATGAGTTATAGATCACAGATAAAGATATATGCAAGAAATATGGGGTGTACTAAATAATCTGGATTTTTGTTATACTTCAGAAAGTGCTAATATTTCTAGGGCTAAAAGTACATCCAGAAATGACAAAAAAGTTTCTATAAAGAGTGATGAGGCTTTATTTGAAATATATCTACGAAACGGGAAAAGTTACTGAGTGTATGTTAAGATTTTAGAAGAAGTGCATTTTATGAAATAATTTAATTTTGTCACTTCATTTTTTAGATATTTAGTTTTGAATATTTGAGGTAAAATCCTAAAATGTTGTTAAGAAAAGCCTAATAAATCTAAAATAATGTTTTTTGGGTCAAGAAACAAGAAAACCTTTGTCAATTAGCAATTAATAAAATTCCATTATTAGCTGTAGACATTACCAAAAATGTAGGGTTATGGTTGGACAATGAACTAAAATTTGATTTCCATATTAAAGAATTATGTTGAAAACCATATAGTATTCTCAAACAAATATATCCTCAAAGAAATAAACAGTAAATTGATAATGTGTGATGCTCTATCTACGGAAATTTGCCACGTGTACAAAGAGAATTGTAACATGAACATGAAGAACCTCAGAAAAAAAAAACAAAATTTATGTTTGGTTCATAAAATTTTAGTGAATAAGAAGCCAGAATGTATTTTAAATAAACTGAAGAAATTTTAATACATCAATAACTTGGCTGCAAGAAATCGCCAAATTGTTAGTTATACCACAGCCGACGTCAACTACGAGCCGTGAACAAAGAAATCTGGCAACGTAAGTGGTAGTGTTACTCCCGCCGCTGCTTGCTGCATCGACGCAACTCGTGCTCAAAACGCTGAGAAAGCATAACCTTTTCAATTTGTGATTTTGGAATCGCAGAGGCTGTAATTAAGAGATAAGCTTGTTTTCTAAGCTTCAAAGTGTGTGTATGTGTTCAAAGTGATCGGTGACTATAATATATGAGAAATAGACTCCAGTTGTAGTGCTTCTGTGCTTTAAAAATAAACTAAGAAGTGTGACTGTGGCTGTTCGCGCCTCAGGACGCTAAGGTCTTCAACTATTGAAAACGTGCAAATTCAGGTTGTATTTTTCTTTTTTCATTTATCAAGTATTTGACGCATACAATATGCCTCGTTGTTGCTGTGTTCCTTTATGCAATGCAAACCATAATTCTGCTTTGAAAACAGAAAACTATGTTTCAACTTTTCGCTTCCCAAGTACCGAAAGTCTGAAAAACAAATGGCTTATGGCAATTCCCAGAAAAAATTGGACACCTTCAAAATATTCAGCTGTGTGCAGACGTCATTTTAGAGAATCGGATATCATCGGGACAGAAAATATAGTTTTGGCGGATGGAACAGTCCGAAATAATATACCTTTGAAATATCCAAAATTGAAAGAAAATGCTGTTCTCTCCATTTTCCCAAACTTGCCATCATATCTTTCAAAAACTGAAGCACCCAAAAGAACTAACCCAATGCAAAGAAAACAAAAATTAATTGAGGAACATGAAAAAGCTATCCAGAATTTCGATGATATGGATGAGATCAAAGATAAATTTAGTTCAAAAATGTGGATTTGAAGTTATTTGTGTTGTTACTGATAATCACCGAATTAATAGAGCAATGTTCAGGAAATTAGCAAAGGATTCATCAGAAAATTATTCTATTCCAAATCCACATAATCCTGATAAGAACATATATTTAACTTATGATGTTGTGCATATTTTCAAGAGTATCAGAAATAATTGGATTAATTTAAAAAACCTAGACAAAACTTTTGTATATCCTAATTTTGACAATAATGATATTATTCAGTATGCTAAATTTGAAAACATTCGTGCTGTATATCAATTGGAAAAAGAAGCTGTAGTTAAGAAAGCATATAAATTAGATTATAAAACATTGCATCCAAATTCATTTGAAAGGCAAAATGTAAATTTTGTAGATAATTTATTCCATCACTCAACAATAGCTGCTGTGAAAGAATTAAAGTTTAATGATGCTGCACACTTTTTGGAAATAATCAGGAATTGGTGGGATATTGTCAGTAATACAAGTGTAATAAAAGGAGAATTGAAGCGAAACGAATTTTGTAAGCCTATTACCAATAAATATGATTATAGAGTACAATTTTTAAAAAAATTTCTGACATGGTTAGAAAAATGGCATAATCTAGAGAATAATAATGGACACCTGACACCAGAAACGTATACAGCTCTATATCAAAGCACGCTGACTCTACTTAATATAATTGAATATTCATTTAATCAATTTGACATTGAGTATGTATTGCCTGGAAAATTCACCACTGATAATTTAGAAAAACGATTTGGCAATTATAGACTTTTATGTGACTGCAATTACAATGTGTCATATGATGAAATTTTAAATGCTGAAAAGAAAATACGGCTGAAGCATATTTTCAATGCAAAGAAATCGTCATTTTCTTTAGCAGAAATTAAAACAAGGTTCCACTGCTTAGAAACTCAAGAAAATTTTGATTTCTTGGATACCAAACAAAATCCTGAAGTTTTGGATATATTGAATGAAGTATTTGAGACAAATTACTTAGCCAATTGTGACATAGAGGATAGTACTAAGACTTATATATGCTTCACACGCTATCTCTAAAAACCTAAACTGCGAGATATGCAAATCGCTAATAGTTAAAGAAAAAGGTTCATTAACAACAAATGTTTATTTTGATCATTTGCAAAGAGGAGGACTGTCAATTCCAACCAGTTATGTACCAATCATATTCTACCATATGCATACCATTTTTGAATCTATTATTAATGTAGATAGACTGGAAATTTTCTTCTTGAAAAGCAATAATCAAAAATTTATTTTGTGTCAGTTAACCTTGCTCGGCATTCAGTCTGACTTTATATACAGTGAATTTTCTTTAACTTGCATCTGTGGCCGCAATTATGCAGATATTTTATCTAAGCTTTTGTCTATTTTTTCAAACATAATTTTGAATGCTTATGTAAAATTGAAAAATAACAGTAAAACTGAAAGTAAATGTATTAAAAACAAACAGGTAACTCCACATTTCCAAGCTGGGCCTGTTGGAACACAGTGTGCTGACACCAAAACACGTAAACTAAATACTTTTAATTAGGTTAACTGCATTAGCGACTCATATATATCACGATTATTTCGTATTTTTAAATTTTTTAGAGCTATTTCATATTCAGACGATTTGTATCGAATCGAACTGTCCTCTTTTCCAAAATTAAATTTAGTTCTTGAACGTTACAGGTAGCACTACCATGCCGTCCGAGCGCGGTGTTGCCTTTCTTTCATCACGGCTCGTGGTTGACGTCGGCTGTGGTTATACCTTACGTCTCTTTAGCATCTGCTCTTATGCAGCTGCCGAGTAATACAATAATCTTCCATATGAATTTCGGAATTATAATTTTAAAAAGAAGTCGTGGTTACTCTGCAGTACATAATCACTCGCTCACCACTTTGTCACCCAATTTACCTTGATAGTTTTGAAATAAATTGGTCACATACAATATCTTTATGTAGTTTTACAAAAAACATAAATCTATAATAATATATTTATCACTTTACTCATTTTTGAGCCTTCAAAAAAGATAAATTTCATATTGGGATGTACGGTTGAGTCGAAAAATACCATCATGGTAACACTCGACCGGTTTGAGTCTCAAAATTCACTTATCAATTACTATTGTTGTATGTTCGACATATTATGTAAAAAAATCTACACCAGAAATATTAGCACGCCTTTCTGAAATACACATGCACATTCGTCCTATTTTCAGTCCTTTTCTGATACCTCTCAAGTTATTGCATTACGTGATGACCGTGTGTTTGACCTCGAAATGCCCTTCGGAGACTAAACGCAGTCTGAAAGGTCACCTTGACAACTTGGAGACAAGTTTTTGTATCTCTCTTCTGAAGTAAGGGTTGTCCAATAAGGACGCAGGAAAGTAAACGTCAATTTGACATAGACGCCATCTTTGTTTTCTGTCACCGACATGTCATTTTGTTAGTTGAATGTTTACCATTGATCGCTATGGAGTCGTACTCGATTGAAGACCGCATTAAAGTTATTCAAGAGCACTACAAAAATGGTGCAAAAATAAAAAACACGTTTCGCGCGCTTCGCGAACATTTCGGTCGCAACAACCGCCCAAACGAAACGACCGTCGGTCGTCTGGTGCGTAAATTCGAGGCAACAGGTTCTGTGGCAAATCTGCCAGGCTCTGGCCGGCCAAGGAGCGTTCGCACACCGGAAAATATTGCTGTTGTGAAGGAGAGTGTGAGAGACGATCCGAAACAATCAACGATCCCAAGAATTGGGCATTTCGAGAACCAGTTTGCTCCGCATTCTCCACAAGGATTTGAATGTACACGCCTACAAGATCCAATTGACGCAAGAGCTGCGTCGGGCCGACCATTTTTCGCGCCGAACGTTCTCAGATTGGCTCCTTGAACACCGCCAAATTGATGCCAATTTTTCATCAAAAATCATGTTCAGCGACGAAGCGCATTTCACTTTGAATGGGACGGTAAACAAGCAAAACTGCCGCATCTGGGCGAACGAAAATCCCCGTGAGTATCAAGAGCAGCCGATGCATCCTCGAAAAGTGGCTGTGTGGTGTGCATTGTGGTCAAAAGGCATCATCGGACCTCACTTTTTCGAAAATGCGGCAGGGGACGCCGTTACCGTCAATTCTGAGCGATATCACGTGATGATAGAGGACTATTTTTTGCCGCAACTTGAAGGAATGGATATGGACGATGTTTATTTCCAACAAGACGGTGCAACATGCCACACAACCAACGTCAATATCCATCGATTGCAGTCATTCTTCGACGATCGCGTGATTTCGCGCAGAGGAAATGTGCCATGGCCACCAAGATCGTGCTTGGACTTCTTTTTATGGGGATATTTGAAAAGCAAAGTCTACGTCAACAAACCAGCCACCCTCCAAGAACTCAAAAACAACATCATTGCCGAGATAAATGCCATAGAACCGACCATGTTGCAAAATGTCATTGAAAATTTCGACCATCGCGTGAACGTCTGTAAATCCAGTCGTGGTGAACATTTGAGCGATATTATTTTTCATACATAAATAGTATAAATGAACCTTCAAAATAAAGTACCCAACTTGATTTGAATATCAATCTTTCTTGTTTTAATATGCGTTTACTTTCCTGCGTCCGTTTGGAAAACCCCTTGATGATCAAGATTAAGGGACCCTGTTCAAGTTTATTGTGTTGCGTAATTTTTTCAACGACTTTCTTTCTACATTGCTTTGGTACAGTTTCACTTTATCTTTGGTTACATAGCATCATTTAATTCCTGGTCCAACACATACCGTTGAACACTTGCGTTGCAGCGACTGGCCGCTTCCGGCCGTTTGGCACTAGGTGACGATAGGTCTGAGTTCGGTGTGTTGCGTTTCCTTGTGCCTCCGGAGGTCGACCTTGCGCTGGAAGGCGCGACCGCAGAGATCGCAGGCGAAAGGTTTGAAGCCGGTGTGTTTGCGAGAGTGCGTGATCAGGTTCGAAGACTGGCTGAACGCTTTGCCGCATACGGTGCACTTGTGCGGTTTTTCGCCTGGAAATAAGAGAAAAGACGTTTGTTACATGCGTATTATGCTTGACCAACAGGAAGCGCCCTAGCGCTGGCATTTCTTCCGAATGACGAGTTTGATATGGGAGGTTGGGAGAAGAAAAAACAAACTACAGTATATTCAGATAAGAGATAGACCGGATGTAAACAAAAGGTTCGGGTGATTTTCACGCTAACGCCGCCGTCTCGACGTAAAACAGGAGCCCTCATTGGTCAATTCGCAATTAAATGCCTATGCCGAGCGGCAGAGCAGTCGTATCAAGGCAGAGTCACATTCAGGTTCAGACGTGTTACGTATGTCGTGTGCATCATTGCAATTTGATATTTCTTTGGACGTTTTCGTTTGTTATCTTATTAAGTTGTTGAGTTTGTCGTTGTTATTGTTTGTTAACCTTGTTATTGATTGTTATTGTTATCAACTGCTTGCGCAAAATGCCCAGTAGTACAGATACTGCCGATGAAGTTGTAAACTCCTGTAGTCCACCTAGGAAACGCTCTAAAAAAAGACACCTGAGTGCAGAAATGAAAGAGGTCATTTTGAATATATATAAGATCGAGCGTGAGGAGAACGAGGCATTAACCATCAAAGAAATTGTTGTGAAGGTTTCTCACAAAGTTGGGGTGTGTCGCGCATCAGTATTTAATGTGTTAAGACAATACAAAAAAAATCACACCTTTTCTGAGCCAATGACCAGTAAACATCGCAAAAGTATTGTTAAATCATTGGATGAAGCTGATAAGCATGCGATTAGGAGGAAAGTGCATGAATTCTTCTTTAGGAATGAAATACCTACTATAGATAAAGTACTGCAGGAGGTAAATGGAGATACAACGTTGCCAAATTTCAAACGATAAACTTTCCAAGCGTTACTGAAGCATTTAAATTTCAAATGGAAAAAACGGGGTCGTAATGGTTTACTACTGGATAGAGAAGAAATTGTGCTATGGAGGAGGGATTATTTAACAAAAATTGGGAAATATAGAAATCAAAACAGGAAGATTTATTACCTTGATGAAACGTGGGTAAACGCAGGACACACTACAAGTAAAGTATGGGTTGATGATTCTGTAACTTCATCCAGGAGGGCCTTTCTAGATGGACTGTCCACCGGATTAAAAAATCCAGCAGATAAATACGAGTAATAGACAACAATCGGATGTTTTTCAAACCTTGGGAACAAGGTTCTAAACATTAATTCCAGGGGGCAGATAAAACATATTACAAGTAACAAAACTTTTATAACTTTCAATAAAATGCGTGGATGTTTTATTGTCAGTTTCATTTGTTAGAACTTTTTTAAGCCATGTTTTTATGTGTTTTCGATATTTCAATAATTTTTTAATATAATCTTAAAATATGTCGAATATTATAAACTTAAAAAAAGTTACTAAGTTTTATATTGTGTACCGTTCCTAATATTTCTAATCATTTTAATTCATACTTTAAGCTTTATAAAGTTATAATTTGTTAATATTAATATTTGCGCGTATTTCAGGTTCCTGATCATTCATTTTTTAAAGGTTTATAACTTTAAATTAAATTGTGAAGCGCTGAGTAATTATACGACGTTCAATATTCTTTCTTTCAATATGACTAAATAATCCCAATTATAGCAATCTGATACTCATGTCTCAATGTTTTTTCGCTGAATGTGATGCAAACATTTGAAAAAGGTTCGCTTATTGAAATAAATCTACACCAGTTAGTACTTCGATTTCCAGGTAAAGGGAAAAGGCTCATTATCTGCCATATTGGCAGTGAGGATGGAATTGTTGTTGACGGTCTGTGGTGCTTTGAGTCTAAGAAAACTGGAGATTACCACGAGGAAATGAATGGCGAATCGTTTGAACAGTGGTTTTCAAAAATTTTACCGAACTTAGAGGAAAACGCAGTAATTGTGTTGGATAATGCGTCTTATCATTCTCGAAGAATGGAGAAGGTCCCAACAACGGCTTCAAGGAAAGTTGATGTTCAAAATTGGCTCCGCTCGAAAAATATCAACTTTGAAGAAGCAATGCTGAAAGTACAATTATTAAGAATTGTCAAGGATCACAAGGCGGAATATCAAAAATACGCCATTGACGAAATGGCAGCAAGTCAAAATAAAACTGTGCTCCGTTTACCTCCATACCATTGCGAGCTCAATCCCATTGAGCTCATATGGGCAGAGGTTAAAAATTATATAGCTAAGCATAATACAACTTTTAAATTTTGTGACCTCAAAGGACTTTTCAAAGAAGCACTAGAATTAATAACAGCGCAAAAATGGGAAAACTGTATTAAGCACGTGAAAGACAAAGTTGAAAAGAGAATGTGGGAACTGGACAATATTTTAGAGGAACAAGTCGAGCGTCGAGCCATTCATTATTGACGTTGGTGCTTCAGGCAGTAGTGATGATGAAAGCTCATCAAGCTCATCTTTCCAATAAAAGATGTCGTTCATCAAATTCGGTAAGTTATAAGTAATTATAAAGCTACTGTATTTTCTAATTAATTATTGACATTTTTGAACCCATTGCCGCAAAACCTATTCAAGAATCTACTTTCTGACAATGTTCAACCATGCACATTTTTTTACGTTTTGAACGTTTTAATTTGGTTACATATTTACTTACCTAGAAATCAAAAAATATACTAATCAATATTCTAAAAGCAATTTTAAGAGATATACGATTATTTTTAATTTAGGCTAATTTAAACGCCATTTTGAGATTATATTCGACTGTATTTCACCAAACATCAGGCGGCATCCGAAGCTGGAAATCGAAGCGAAAATTTTGAAACCCTTATGTATATTTACATCATTATATATTTCTTACCCCACCCCCACATGATCCTATATCCATCACCAATCGTATACACATCGAATTGTGCTAATTTACTACAAAGTTACGCAAAGCAGCATCTACTATCTAAAATATGTACTGCGTGACTCTTAATACGTCCCTGCCGAATGTTACAGCGTTCGATGATCACGTGGTCTTGTTTATGTCCGGTCTATCTCTTATCTGAATATACTGTAGGTCGTATTTGCGCTCAACAAATAACCTACGATATTGAATATCACCGAAAATAAGTTTCCCAGCTGAAACGTCGCGAATCGATACTCTCCGATCGCTTTCATAAATCTCTTTCCGACGAAGATTCTTTCCTGCCGGTTATCAAATAACAAAGTTGGCTGCGGGATCATCGATGTTCAAATTTAATGCACATCGCAGCGGCGTGACGTCACACGCGTTCGCTCACAGCCACCTTCGCGTTATCGATTGCTATCAGTTTGCGGCCGACTGTGATTCGCGGCGCGTTTCAAGCCCCGCCCATCGGTGCACGCTGTTGCTATGGTGACGCGTCACAGCTAGCCTCCTGAGCCGCGAGCAGGGCGAGTGTGGAGAGAAAGGAAATCATGGTGCTGGTCGGGAAATGTAGGAAAAGGGGCCATTTCCACGTTCTGCGAGAAACCTACGGGGGCTGGCGAAACTGGAGTGATTTTAAGCAATAGCGTGAGAATTCGTACGATTTCTGTGTCGATAGAGGACGGCTCAAAAACAGTTACATAATTAATTGTTCTACGGCAAGTTTTTGGGTAATCGTTTGCTTCAGTAGATAAGGGACATATACGAGCCCCTTCCCACTTCAGTTGGCCCACTTCAAGATTTGTACCAAAATATGCCTTTATAAACTAAAACATGACGAAACTATTTACTTCTAAAACAATTTATTTTTTCAACAACATTTTAGATACACTCTAGTTGTAAAAATACATTTTTGAAATCACTTAGAAATATAACTAATAGAACTTCTGAACAAATAAACAATGTGCGAATAAATGCACGAAGTTAACAAAGCAACAATTGAAAGATTACTATTGGGTAACATCACTTTTATTTTTTATTACGGCTGAAATTCTTTGGGGCAAGTTTTGGCAAAAATTTGGTGTAAAACAATCCCATATTTCTTGAAGCTTTTGTCTGAGTTCGGTGATTGTACGAGCAGGATGTTGTAGAACCTTTTTCATTTCGTGCCACAAAGAAGTTTCAATAGGTGACAGATCTGGACTGCTAGAAACCCATTTCAAAAGTGGTACATTATTTTCTTCCATCCCTTTTATAGCCTTTTTTGAGGTATGGTACGCTGCACCATCTTGCTGAAACACAAAACCTTGGCCGGATTTCAAACATTCTTCCATCACTGGTAAAAGCAATTTCTTCTAAATTTGGCAAATATTTGTTTGTATCCACATTTCCATCAATAAAATGAAATTTTACTACTCCTTTTGATGACACACTGCCCCAGACCATAATGGATGCTGGAAATTTCTCTTCAGACAGTCAACATGGAATGCTACATTTTTATTATTTGTTTGATAAGAAAAAAACTAATATTTCAATAGTTGGGCCAACTGAAGTGGGAAGGGGCTCGTACTGCCTCAAAGTAGCTCAGTCAAGCATTTGGGCGTCAAGATTGACGAATATTTCCATGGTCCAATCATGTAGATTTTGTTTTTAGCTGACTACATACAATTTGGCGATTAATAGAATATGTAAGAAAAAACCAATCAAAATTTTATTTATGCCTTTAACCACGTGACAGCTGGCAAGTTTGATTTTCTTAATTAATCTCCGATTTAGAAAACAGTTTACTTGAATCTACTAAACTATGTAGTTTAGTTGAATCAAAACGAAATCGTTTGATTAAATTTAATAAGCCGTTTACTTAGATTGAGTAAACCAATTTATTTAAAATTAACGAACGTTTAAAATGAGTTAACTTGCTCAAAATAGAACAATCTAATTGTATTTAATTAGTTTAGGTAAAAGTATTCCGATCATTCACGAGTTCGCGATTCAAATAAACAGTATCACTGCTTTTAGTATAATGTTTAACTGTTTTAAATGTACCTTTTCTACATAAACTATTTAAACGGTACATACAGTATATTCAGATAAGAGATAGACCGGACATAAACAAGACCACGTGATCATCGAACGCTGTAACACTCGGCAGGGACGTATTAAGAGTCACGCAGTACATATTTTAGATAGTAGATGCTGCTTTGCGTAACTTTGTAGTAAATTAGCACAATTCGATGTGTATACGATTGGTGATGGATATAGGATCATGTGGCGGTGGGGTAAGAAATATATAATGATGTAAATATACATAAGGGTTTCAAAATTTTCGCTTCGATTTCCAGCTTCGGATGCCGCCTGATGTTTGGTGAAATACAGTCGAATATAATCTCAAAATGGCGTTTAAATTAGCCTAAATTAAAAATAATCGTATATCTCTTAAAATTGCTTTTAGAATATTGATTAGTATATTTTTTGATTTCTAGGTAAATATGTAACCAAATTAAAACGTTCAAAACGTAAAAAAATGTGCATGGTTGAACATTGTCAGAAAGTAGATTCTTGAATAGGTTTTGCCAAAATGGGTTCAAAAATGTCAATAATTAATTAAAAAATACAGTAGCTTTATAATTACTTATAACTTACCGAATTTGATGAACGACATCTTTTATTGGAAAGATGAGCTTGATGAGCTTTCATCATCGCTACTGCCTGAAGCACCAACGTCAATAATGAATGGCTCGACTTGTTCCTTTAAAATATTGTCCAGTTCCCACATTCTCTTTTCAACTTTGTCTTTCACGTGCTTAATACAGATTTCCCATTTTTGGGCTGTTATTAATTCTAGTGCTTCTTTGAAAAGTCCTTTGAGGTCACAAAATTTAAAAGTTGTATTGTGCTTAACTATATAATTTTTAACCTCTGCCCATTATGAGCTCAATGGGATTGAGCTCGCAATGGTATGGAGGTAAACGGAGCACAGTTTTATTTTGACTTGCTGCCATTTCGTCAATGGCGTATTTTTGATATTCCGCCTTGTGATCCTTGACAATTCTTAATAATTGTACTTTCAGCATTGCTTCTTCAAAGTTGATATTTTTCGAGCGGAGCCAATTTTGAACATCAACTTTCCTTGAAGCCGTTGTTGGGACCTTCTCCATTATTCGATAATGATAAGGCGCATTTTCCAACACAATTACTGCGTTTTCCTCGAAGTTCGGTAAAATTTTTGAAAACCACTGTTCAAACGATTCGCCATTCATTTCCTCGTGGTAATCTCCAGTTTTCTTAGACTCAAAGCACCACAGACCGTCAGCAACAAATCCATCCTCACTGCCAATATGGCAGATAATGAGCCTTTTCCCTTTACCTGGAAATCGAAGTACTAACTGGTGTAGATTTATTTCAATAAGCGAACCTTTTTCAAATGTTTTCATCACATTCAGCGAAAAAACATTGAGACATGAGTATCAGATTGCTATAATTGGGATTATTTAGTCATATTGAAAGAAAGAATATTGAACGTCGTATGATTACTCAGCGCTTCACAATTTAATTTAAAGTTATAAACCTTTAAAAAATGAATGATCAGGAACCTGAAATACGCGCAAATATTAATATTAACAAATTATAACTTTATAAAGCTTAAAGTATGAATTAAAATGATTAGAAATATTAGGAACGGTACACAATATAAAACTTAGTAACTTTTTTTAAGTTTATAATATTCGACATATTTTAAGATTATATTAAAAAATTATTGAAATATCGAAAACACATAAAAACATGGCTTAAAAAAGTTCTAACAAATGAAAATGACAATAAAACATCCACGCATTTTATCGAAAGTTATAAAAGTTTTGTTACTTGTAATATGTTTTATCTGCCTCCTGGAATTAATGTTTAGAACCTTGTTCCCAAGGTTTGAAAAACATCCGATTGTTGTCTATTACTCGTATTTACCTGCTGGATTTTTTAATCCGGTGGACAGTACATCTAGAAAGGCCCTCCTGGATGAAGTTACAGAATCATCAACCCATACTTTACTTGTAGTGTGTCCTGCGTTTACCCACGTTTCATCAAGGTAATAAATCTTCCTGTTTTGATTTCTATATTTCCCAATTTTTGTTAAATAATCCCTCCTCCATAGCACAATTTCTTCTCTATCCAGTAGTAAACTATTACGACCCCGTTTTTTTCATTTGAAATTTAAATGCTTCAGTAACGCATGGAAAGTTGATCGTTTGAAATTTGGCAACGTTGTATCTCCATTTACCTCCTGCAGTACTTTATCTATAGTAGGTATTTCATTCCTAAAGAAGAATTCATGCACTTTCCTCCTAATCGCATGCTTATCAGCTTCATCCAATGATTTAACAATACTTTTGCGATGTTTACTGGTCATTGGCTCAGAAAAGGTGTGATTTTTTTTGTATTGTCTTAACACATTAAACACTGATGCGCGACACACCCCAACTTTGTGAGAAACCTTCACAACAATTTCTTTGATGGTTGATGCCTCGTTCTCCTCGCGCTCGATCTTATATATATTCAAAATGACCTCTTTCATTTCTGCACTCAGGTGTCTTTTTTTAGAGCGTTTCCTAGGTGGACTACAGGAGTTTACAACTTCATCGGCAGTATCTGTACTACTGGGCATTTTGCGCAAGCAGTTGATAACAATAACAATCAATAACAAGGTGTAACAATAACAACGACAAACTCAACAACTTAATAAGATAACAAACGAAAACGTCCAAAGAAATATCAAATTGCAATGATGCACACGACATACGTAACACGTCTGAACCTGAATGTGACTCTGCCTTGATACGACTGCTCTGCCGCTCGGCATAGGCATTTAATTGCGAATTGACCAATGAGGGCTCCTGTTTTACGTCGAGACGGCGGCGTTAGCGTGAAAATCACCCGAACCTTTTGTTTACATCCGGTCTATCTCTTATCTGAATATACTGTAGTTGCCTACTTTCAAGCAAATTAGTTTGATAGTATACTACTTTTAATCAAACTAGTTCCAGAAAATTTAGTTTAATATCACCGAAGGATTCAGTTACTTGGAATAATTAAAAAATGCATTACGGGTTTCCAGAAAAACTATTTAATTGACCATTGTACTCAATTTTCACCTAGAGATTCTATTGACTGCACATATGACCTTTGACCCAAACTCAACTTCGTTGTGCCACCGCATTGATTAACATTGTTTTCAAAAGTGCCAATAGTCATGATGATAACCAACCTCCTATACATATAAAAGCCATTACATGTTTTAGCGCTTTCCAAAAAATAGTGAAAAAATCTTTTATAGGGTGGCTGTTTTATGCATTAGATCTATATGAATAATTGTGAGATAGCGTCCTATACGTTTGTGTGTTGCTTTATTTTCTTTATTACTTTATGTTCATTGTATGTATACTAAGTGACATATAAATCCGAACACCCAGTTTAAATGGTTTTATTTTAATAAAATTTTGTATAAGTACTTAATGAAGCATAATAAGTAAATGATAAAAATTTCAAAATGATTGCACTGCTTTAAAGGCCTTTGACCTTTAATAATGTGCTACGCATTCTCCAACGCGCCTAGGCATGCTTCTGATCAGGTGGTCAATGTCCTCCTGTGGTGTCTCATTCCAGGCAACCACCAACTCCTCTCGAAGTGCTTCTAGAGTCTGAGGAGGACGTTGCAAATTGAGCAATCTCCTACCCATCATATCCCACACGTGCTCAATTGGGGATAAGTCGGGAGATCTTGGTGGCCATGGTAACAATGTGACATCATTATGTTGAAAGAAGTCTATTGTGACTCTTGCAACATGTGGTCGCGCAGTATCTTGTTGGAAAGTTGGATCTGCCAGGGTGTCAAGATAGGGTAAAAGATGGGGTTCTAGAACTTCGTGGATATAACGCTGCGCGTTCATGTTACCTCTGATGAAGATTAAAGGTGACCTGGAACCATAAGTTATAGCACCCCAAACCATAACTCCAACAGTGTGATGAACATGTCTTTCAACAAAAAACTGTGGATTTCTCCTTTCACCACGTCGCCTTCTAACCCTGGCACGACCATCGTGCATGGATAAACAAAATCGAGACTCGTCACTAAAGACAATACTGTTCCATTCCTGATCCCAGAGTGACCGTTGTCTGCACCACTCAAGGCGATTACGTCGGTGTTCTCGAGTTAAAGGGAGGACCCAGTGTGGCCGGTATGAAAACAAGACAAAACTTCTCATACGTCGGTAAACACTTCGCATGCCAATAGGTCTTCCGTGTTCTGCAAACCATTCATTTGCAATGGACCTGGTAGTGGAGAAACGGTCCCTTAAGGCCAATAATCTTAGGCGGCGATCTTCACGGTCTGTTGTTCTACGGCGGCGTCCAGTGCCCCTTGCTCTTTGCGTACGGCCTTCTCGAAGCCATGCCTGACAACACCTAACCACAGTGTCTACACTTCTTTGCACTCTAACTGCAATTGCCCGAAAAGAAAGTCCAGCTTCCCGAAGTCCCACTATACGGCCCCTATAAAACTCACTAAGTTGACGAAATCGTACAGGTCTCCGTACTCTAGGCATCGTAACCGATCGTAAAGGATGTCAAGAACCAAAATCCGCCAACGTTGATTCTTTACTGCGGCTGAAATATTCATTTTTAGAGCGTTAGTGAATTAAAAAAAAGCAGTATAAAAACCGGAATGTCCAACTGATAAGGCTGAACATTTTTTCACTTGTTATTTACAGTAAGATAAATACATTCACCAACTTTTATTAAAATAAAACCATTTAAACTGGGTGTTCGGATTTATATGTCACTTAGTATATCTATGTGCTTCACCATTTGCGATACTGCCTATATTCCAATACTTGTTAATGAGTCATGTTTGGCTTTTTGGGTTCTGTCCGTCCAAATTTTTATGCGTCATTCCTTTTGGTACGATTTTTGGTCCATCCGGTAATGTGTACCGTATTTAACATATTTTTTCCATCTCGCGCCTACTGGCGGTGAAAGTACGAGGTCTGTCAATTGAGTGATGATACTGGCAACGTAGCGTTTGATCGTCGGGCTTGGATGGGAGACAGTACAAGTTTGACCTCGCTCGAGTCATTTGGTTGACCGTAGCGATTTTTCCTATTGCATTCTAAAAATGAATACATCAATTTCGAGAAACGGTGTGCTATCAGTTTTGCTTCAGACTTGGGCAAACTGCAACTTTAACTCTTGATCAACCTCAGCAGGCCTCGGTGTTTTGTCAAGAGCCCAGGTTTTTCGGTGGTGTACGGCATTTTTAGAAGGCCTTCACCTTCAAGAACCGATAAAAATATTGCCTATTTCCTTACCTAATTCTTTACAACCCCGTTCTGCTTCCATCGCCGATAAACACCTCACATGCCCGTATCCGTTCACACCTCACCCCACCACCCCCATATCCGCCCTCCTCCTTGCCTCGCTATTCGCGGACGGGAGGGCGAGGAGGGGCAGTAATTAAAGCCGTGTAGCTCGTTTAATAAAGAACGATGCCGCTGCCTCCGGAAGACGATAAATCAAACCGTGGTCATTAAGTGCTGAAGCTGGTGCCCTACGCCGGATTTTGGAGGCAAATTGGAATTCCGGACCACTATCCGGATCGGCTATATGACACCCCACCTTCTGCCTTCCGAATATCCCCGTTAATAGTGCCGAGACACGCGCTCGGGACCCGCCGATAAAGTCCTTTGATTCACTGATGATATATCGCCTTTTTGTCACACTCCCACTACAAACATGACCTGTATAGGGTTTCCATCTCCTAAAATACAAAGGCCAGACTTGGTGATGTATTTGGTCGGACATTTGGCCAAAACCGGGCATAATCTTTCTTAATATAAAGAAAGACAGAGCTGATGCTTAGGCAACCAGTTACGCGACCGTGTGTAAGCGCTTGCAGCCCTACCAAAAAAGGGTCAGGCTGAGATGATAATAATTGACACCTGTTTGGAAAACGCTGGAACATTTCTCGGTACGTCGATATGGAGATAAATACCCGACCAGATGGCGGAAGCAGTTGGTCACAGTCGAGACAGTGGATCGACATGCTATTAATTGTCATAAATTAGTTCAAGTGTTATATCTGTTAGAGTTATAGATTAGATTTTAGACGGCGAAAACAGCGTTTTCGTTACCTGCTCAAGAAATTGCTTTATTACAGTTTTAACACACAAGCTGAAATCGCGTCTAAACAGTACGTAATTCTGAGCACAGACCGTATTCTCTTTAATGCACTGTTCCGCGTTCAGACGAATTTAATGAAAAATCCACTCTTCGCGTGATGAAAGCAATCCAGAAACAGAAACACTCAGGACCCGGGCTTTCCTTTTTAACCAGCGGCGTCGACGAACTTATTTTGGAGTTAAAAGGTGAAGGTCTATATTATTTTCACAGATGAACAAGAGCAACTGGCATGATTGTCAGTTTGTGGGATATGGGCAGGTGATATTGGAGTCTGATATTTGAGAACCCCAAAAAGGCGTTAAAGAGGTAGATCATTGATGCTTCAGGTTTCCCTAATGCCAGGTCTTGGAGCCTATATTACGAATTTATGAGTTATAGATAAGTCGTCCGCCACTGTGCTGCCGGCTTCCTATGAAGATCTCGGCAACCAGTAACGCAGTTACCAGTGGCGTCGTGTAACTTTTTTTTATATGAGCAATCTTGATTTTCTGTAAGCTGTTTTAAATTTGTAGGTATCTCACCTCGAAAACGGTAAGAAATGCAAAGTAGGCTTAAACAGTTGAGTACGCGTGTTTAGATAACTAAGAAAACGGCGCTGAGAAAGGTTCACACTCCAGAGTATTTTCGTAGAACAAAACCGATTTTTCCTAAATTTTATTTGAAATGGAATTTCCATATAAATTGCTCACAAACATCGCTACTTTTTTTCTACAAGGCGGCATAATTAGACTTTCAATATGATCAATATGAATGGTCCTCAAACATCAAGCTTAATTTTTTGTCTTATGGACGCCATATTGGATTCTCGCTCAGCGGGTCTCCGATTCTGAATCAAAAAATATATAATACGCCGTACATTGAGATTATGAAACCTCGGATATTTGAAAAAAAAACGGATATTTCGATAGTTGGTCATAAAAATATCAGCTTTTTTCACCACCAGTTGAGGTTGGCTTCAGCTTTTGCCTAATATTAATATTATCTAAATGCGGGTTCTTTATTTGATGAATTAACTAACTTCGAGAAGATTAGATATTAATCCAGAATACGTAGAATATATATCACATCATTAAAACCGGAAATAGGGACTGTTCGAGTATGCCAAGTTCATGAAAACTAGAGGGATGATTGACTGATGATTCCTTGAAACAAATGACTAACCGACAATTTCAAGGCCTTCTTACCAAATTCTGTTTTTTCAAATAATTGTAGCTTTACAATGACATGTATGATATATATACAGGGTGGCGCATCGAAAACGAAACAGACGCATTTACTGGGATCTCAGTTTCTTTTTTGAAAAACGCTTAGACCCGACGATTTTGTTTTCGAGGGGGACACAAGTTTGGCAAAAAATCACGTTAGCACGTGCAGCGGGGGTGACACCAACCCTAAAATCTTAAATGGAAAGGGGGGTCGAGTGATACCTTATTTTAAAGATCTTTCAATTCCCTTTATAATGATGTAAAATACACGAGCTTCAGTTCAGTAGTTTTGAAGATTTATTGATTTAAAGCTTAAAGTAGACTTTAATAGGTACATCAGATTAGTTTGAGGTACTTTCAGAAGAAATTTGACTAAAAGAATTTACTTAATAAGTCCTCCTCGAAAAAAAAAATCGACGGGTTTGAGCGTTTTTCCAGAAAAAAAAAACTGAGCTGCCAGTAAATGCGTCTGTTTCGTATTCGATGCGCAACCCTTTATACCTGTATATAATATATATATATATATATATATAACTTGAGACGTGGTCATTGTCGTCTAGACCAGTTAGGTGAAAAATTAAAGCTTCCGCCTTTTGTTGGGTACTTCGACAAAATTTAAGCAAAGAGGACTCTTTATACTTTTTTAATTCTCTCTAGCTTTCAATGGACTTTGCCGTCATCATCAGGAGAGTAGTATGTGAGGATGTTGCTAATTGTTGTTTACGTATAGGATGAGGGAAACGTCCAGTAACATGGTGAGAGCTGGATAGATGGTACAATGGTCAAAATTATATAAAATATGACAAGAACAAGTTAAAAACAGATTAAAAATTATGCTCTAATGTTTTTTAAATAATTTTTAATCTGTTTTTAACTTGTTCTTGTCATATTTTATATAATTTTGACCATTGTACCATCTATCCAGCTCTCACCATGTTACTGGACGTTTCCCTCATCCTATACGTAAACAACAATTAGCAACATCCTCACATACTACTCTCCTGATGATGATGGTAAAGTCCATTGAAAGCTAGAGAGAATTAAAAAAGTATAAAGAGTCCTCTTTGCTTAAATTTTGTCGAAGTACCCAACAAAAGGCGGAAGCTTTAATTTATATATATAGATATATATACATTTCTGGTAAGGAATTGAAAACCCTATTCAATACGACGTCCATAAAAAATAAACTTGACGATTGAGGAGAAGAGATGAAAGTCATTTTGAACTCTCATCTCAAATAATACAGAAGAAAGAAAAACGATTTTTGTAGAATTCTGTTTTTTCCGTCTATTTTAGAATTTTGAAACTTTCCCAGTGTAATTTTCTTAGTTAACGAAATGCCCAGCTTTGCCTCTTTTACCGACTCCGTGTCTCACAATAGATCAGGATTTGAAAGGGAAGAGTAAATTGTGTTATAACCAACAATCACCAAATATTGCTTAAACCTGATTCCAGATGTTGACCAATAACAGCAATCCATCTAACAGTAATAATAATAATAAATGAGCCTCACTTCCTAAAAAAAGTACAAAAAAGGCGAAGTGCCCCGTTTTTCAATTTAACTTTAAAACAAAACAAAAAAAGTTATATTTGTATAATCAAAGCACTTTAATAAATTTCTAATTTCTCACTATACGTACAAGCAAATGGATTGATTTACCAGCCCAGAACAGTGGATAGCCTGTGATTCATACCTGAATTCTTCTTTACGACCTTCTATAAAAGTGTTGACTACGCCTCTGGTTTCATGACTGTGTCGGTGCTTCGATACAGCCAATCAGGTCGAACACTTGAACAGCGGTAAATTTAGATTGGCCCCTGGCTAAATATTTTCTCAGCTAACAGGGCGCGATTAAAGTTTGTGTAACGTTCAACGACGGCGGCCACATTCAAGCTTCTGCTGATGTTGGATTTGTTATTTTTCCGAGGTGGAATTTTGCACTTGTCCTGATCGAGCGAGGAAAATCTATACGCGTACAGGGTGATTTAGAAGAGTGATATAAGGTACAAAAATCTGCAATCGAAGTTGCACATACCTCCTTCATCTTCTGGCCTCCCAAAGTACTGAATTGCAACGTCGCATTAGCGCCTAAGCAAGTAGTGGCGAAATGATATGGACTATAGAAGAGTAGCGTCACTCCGTCGCTGAAACAGTTTTTGGCGAGGTGTCTCAAATTACATTGTGGTATACCAAATCCTACATGCAGTTAAACTGTGATGTCTGTGGAATAGCAGCTAGACAGGAGGAAGGTAAACATCCAGGAATGAAGGTCACCTGAAGGTGACCGGATTGTTTTACGCGTTGCGAAACTAGCAGGAAGTGGGGTGCTAATATTTCGATGCTCCGCTAATGATGTAAAGGCGACTATTGTTATTCTAACATATTTGGAACTTGAGACATCGTCGCTTAAGTTGTAACACCACTAAACGCAAAGAATAACTTATGTATTTGCTTAAAAAAGCCACCGTGAATGCCGGAATGTCATCAGTAGGCACTGTTAGCTTATGAGGTTTCCTTTAGCGACTAGACAAACATGGAGGATTATAAGATCATTCGATAGCGACTCCAAAGGCCCACCGTTCTTTTATGCTCTCCAAAAAAGTTGTTAGTTTAAAGTTACATCGTGCTGGAACTCTTTATCGAACGACTAAATTTTTGTGATTCATGACTGGGTAGTACCAAAAAGAAGAAAATACGATACAAATTTGTTATTTAGTTTCGCATTCTACGTCAATGATTATTGCCAAACAATTCCGAAGTAGATCGTTCAAGTATATTGCGTGAAAATAGATGTGATGTTCCATTTCTTTATTTAATTTTATACTTTTCAGTCTACATTATTCATGTTCCCTGAAAAATAAATACGAACATATAAAAAACAAAGTGATTGTGATTGCACACAGTTTGGAAAATCTGTTTTCTTTTCTGGTTACTAAGCTTAGCGCTCTTACACTCATTTTCAAACTTGTGACCGAACAATAATCCATTCCAACCTCTGTTGGAATCAGTATAGTAGTTACTGATATTGCACAATGTCAAGGAAACTAGAACGACGGGTGGGTTATCGCCAATGGGTGGAACGCGAAAGCACTATATTTTACAAGCCTATTTTCCAGAAAATGCTATTTATCATATATCGTCTAGGCAGAAAAAATAATAATATGTATTACCCTGTATAAACTCAGTTACTCTATGACACGCCAAACTAGGCATTACTCTGTTGAAATCAATAAAATTAAAAGTAGCGAATCCATTCAGGTGAACCATCCGCCTGTAACCTTTCTTCCCTTTATTTGGATATCTTGGTCGCCTCCAGGCAGTAAATCAAAAACAAAAAAGACCTATTGTATACCTGCATGTGTATGGGTATATCTATGCAGTTGAAGGGTGGATGTAAAGCTGGACATACACGCTCAGCAGACGTCTAAAAGTAACACTGATTAATCCTTAAAATGTCTTTCACTCAAATGCTTGACACTGGCGTTGTATTTAGTCCATGTCAAGACTCATCAGAAGTTCTTAAGCTTCTTTTTGACACCGAAGCAGTCGCGTAGGCAGAAGCCTAACTGCCAGGGCACCGCGGCTGCTACGACGAGCTTCAATAAACTTTATTCCGATTTTTGATTTGCCCAAGATTAGAAGAACTGGAAAAGTGTCCTCATGTAGGATGTGCCACAATCTTGGCAGAATCGCGGAGGAGAACTCTGAGGAGCAAAGCCGATGCGAAAGGGTCCCGTGACCTGCCAAAATAAATGGCTCTTTGGTAGATTAATGTACTAAGTGACATATAAATCCGAACACCCAGTTTAAATGGTTTTATTTTGAAAAAATTTTGTATAAGTACTTAATGAAGCATAATAAGTAAATGATAAAAATTTCAAAATGATTGCACTGCTTTAAAGCCCTTTGACCTTTAATAATGTGTGGATGCACCCTGATGTGCTACGCATTCTCCAACGCGCCTAGGCATGCTTCTGATCAGGTGGTCAATGTCCTCCTGTGGTATCTCATTCCAGGCAACCACCAACTCCTCTCGAAGTGCTTCTAGAGTCTGAGGAGGACGTTGCAAATTGAGCAATCTCCTACCCATCATATCCCACACGTGCTCAATTGGGGATAAGTCGGGAGATCTTGGTGGCTATGGTAACAATGTGACATCATTATGTTGAACACTTGCAACATGTGGTCGGGCATTATCTTGTTGGAAAGTTGGATCTGCCAGGGTGTCAAGATAGGGTAAAAGATGGGGTTCTAGAACTTCGCGGATATAACGCTGCGCGTTCATGTTACCTCTGATGAAGATTAAAGCTGACCTGGAACCATAAGCTATACCACCCCAAACCATAACTCCAACAGTGTGATGAACATGTCTTTCAACAAAAAACTGTGGATTCCTCCTTTCACCACGTCGCCTTCTAACCCTGGCACGACCATCGTGCATGCTTAAACAAAATCGAGACTCGTCACTAAAGACAATACTGTTCCATTCCTGATCCTAGAGTGACCGTTGTCTGCACCACTCAAGGCGATTACGTCGGTGTTCTCGAGTTAAAGGGAGGACCCAGTGTGGCCGGTATGAAAACAAGCCAAAACTTCTCATTCGTCGGTAAACACTTCGCATGCCAATAGGTCTTCCGTGTTCTGCAAACCATTCATTTGCAATGGACCTGGTAGTGGAGAAACGGTCCCTTAAGGCCAATAATCTTAGGCGGCGATCTTTACGGTCTGTTGTTCTACGGCGGCGTCCAGTACCCCTTGCTCTTTGCGTACGGCGTTCTCGAAGCCATGCTTGACAACACCTAACCACAGTGTCTGCACTTCTTTGCACTCTAACTGCAATTGCCCGAAAAGAAAGTCCAGCTTCCCGAAGTCCCACTATACGGCCCCTATCAAACTCACTAAGTTGACGAAATCGTACAGGTCTCCGTACTGTAGGCATCGTAACCGATCGTAAAGGATGTCAAGAACCAAAATCCGCCAACGTTGATTCTTTACTGCGGCTGAAATATTCATTTTTAGAGCGTTAGTGAATTAAAAAAAAGCAGTATAAAAACCGGAATGTCCAACTGATAAGGCAGACAATTTTTTCACTTGTTATTTAAAGTAAGATAAATACATTCACCAACTTTTATTAAAATAAAACCATTTAAACTGGGTGTTCGGATTTATATGTCACTTAGTATACATTCATAATAAAATCAATGAAAGCTTCTGATGTGATTAATTTCATTTACCATACACGAATACGTACACAAAGCCATCGCTTATGATTCCGCCCTGCCGTATTCCTAAGGGAGCCTCACATCTATGAAAGAGGCAGCAAAGTCTCAAAGGGGCTCTTAAAAATCTCCGTCATCGTGTGAACCGGACGAAATCATCGTACTGTATTTCGTATTGAAGTATGACTGATATTTTCATTTGGGGTGGGCTGGTGTTAAGCTAACACTTGAGCAACCTGCGTAAAATAAATATTGCAAGTGGAGAGGGTGAATGGTGCATTTTGTAAGTGTGCAGATGTGATAAAGGCGATGACTGCCCTTAGTTTATATAACTTTTTCTTACGGTGTCAAGTAACAATTATTTGGACTAGCGAAACGCAATGTGTGTATTGTGGCTGTTTCGTAGTTTGGGACTTTCCTTTACACGGCGTATACACCTTGGAAAAATGCGCAGTTTTTTCTAGTAACTTTTACAACAAGCCTTAAGATCACCTATATGTTAGGCTTCGAAAAATAAATCAAATCTAAGCAAAGCCTTGTTTGGTCCTGCATCTCGATCAGATCAAACGTGAACACGTACGACGCATCAGTACTCAATCTTTTATAAATCGATTTAAAAAAAAAACAAAAATGGCACACTCATACAGCAACATCGGAGTTGTCCATATTATCTTAAATTACGGGTGAGTGTTTTCGAAATGCTACCGAGGCTTTGCGAGTGCATGCAGATCGTTTTTCTGTTTGCTGAGTTGGATAACCTTACGCTTTCAATCGAGGAAACAGGGTGGTCTTGTAACTGCCAGTGATTGGATATAGTTATCTTGCAAACAAAACAATCTATCTTGCAACTACATGAAGCAATTTATGTAAAATACGTTTCTTGTTTTAACTTAAATCCTAGATATACTAATAAAACAAAGGTAAATAATAAATATACATGCAGTGATTTTCGAAAAGGTTCCATCAGTATGATCAAAACACAATTCAAGCAAACGTTTTTTTTTTTCGAAAAACATTGTCTTTTAACATAATACAGTATGTATATTATATATTTTCAAAATTCGAAAGCATCCATATATTTTAGTCTCCAAGAGCTATAGTATAACAGAATTCAGTTCTGAGCTATCTATATTTGGGAGTTTTTTGTAATAGCTTTTTATTAATTTATCGTTTGGCGTTGGCTTGATCCGAGTAGGTTTGTAATAAGAAACTACACAAGCTTCATATAGAACAAACTTTCGTAGAGTTCAGTTTAAAAAGTAAGAGCAGAACTGAATTTTTAAGCATCTTTCAGAAAAACTACAAGAACGTATCTTTATCTTGTTCTTAAGTTATACCCCTATGTGATGCATTTGAAGCAATTTTCTTGGAGTATAAGGATCTCGCGTGCAATCCTGGACGAAATCTCAATTGCAGTACAAGTTTTTTCACACTGAAGCAGCTGAGTAGGCAAACGCCTAAATACCGGGGCTCCGCGGCTGTTACAAGGAGTTTAAAGACGCTTTGTTAGTCCGATTTATGAACTGTCAAAGGTTAGTAGAACTGCAAAAAGCCTCCTCGGCCAGTTATGTACAGGTATGTGCGAGGTTCGATATTGTTGAGATGAGGTCGAGGTCAGGCGGTTCTAACTGGCAGGCTCTTTGCGCGGCGGCATCATGGAGGCGAGCTCTCAGGAATAACGTCCGTTGATATAGTGGTAGAAGAGAGTCAGATTGACGACGGCTCATCGATGCGGAAGGATACAATTAGAGAAGAGTCGGGAAGCCCTCTTCTGAACAGTAGCGAGCATGGATAATGTAGTAGGAGGTGCAGCACCCCAAATATATGAGCAGTACTCCAGGCTTGGTATACTCTGGACCTTGTATAGAGAGAGGCAGTTAGGTAGAGAAAAGTACTTTTTAGCGCTAAACAAACAGCCTAGCTTTTTCCCAGCAGCTACCGCGACTGACGCTGTGTTCGTGCCAGATCAAATCCTCGGTGATCTAGATTCTGTGATAACCTTCAAATCTCTCGTTAGCGAGGAAGTCCCTGCTAGTTTTCTTTTCTCCACCGGCAGAGATCGAGCATTAGCTCCTTCCTTCCTGTATGTAGAGTGCTGTCCTCAGCAAAGCTGTAGATTGATCGTACAAGAAGGAATGTCGTTGATATGCAATATGTGGTGCCTAGACCGGTCCGTGGGGAACACCCGCGTTGACATTGTGGGACAGAAGAACCTGTCAGTTACCACGGATATCTAGTGACCAGTGAGGAAGTCAGGCACCTACCCGTCTGCAAAGCTTGTCTGGGAGGAAACAATTTTTTATAGTTTCAGTTTTACTTTTTCAACATTTTACTTTTGAAATTCGTTACTACGACTTGGTTGTTCCCTTTCTAAATTATCGGGGATATTAGTATCCCCCTTGCTAACGTTATATATGAACCAAAGTCCGGACATTCTTGTCTCGCAATCCGCAGGGAAGATTGTCCGCTCTTTCACCACTCAGGAATGCGTCTGGAATTCAGATATTGACTGGGGACGTTTGAGATATTATTGCAACCGGTCTGTAGGGATTTTGAGGTCAGCGGCATAAAAGATAGAAGTACTCAAGTGTAAATTCTTATGCTCAAACGGGTTTCTAAATTTTAAGCGCTTTTGAAATTACCGAGCATAGTCAAAACATTTTAATAAAACATTTTGAAATTCGGTATATACAGGTTAGGAAAGTTGATATCATCATAACAGGTCTTACGTATTTTGTTAAATGTTTTTTCTGTTACCTACTATCCGTTCCGTCATTTTAGAAAAATTACACCCAACATATTTTTTTACAATATCTTCATTCCGACTCTTTCTGCGTTAAAAACAGATATACGAAAGACTGAACTAGAGGATATTTCATACAATTTACGTACTTAAAATTTTTAGAGGAGGTATAGGTATACCTTTATTATGGTTCAGGTATTTGGTAGTTTCCCAGACACGTTTTAGAAAAGCCTTATAAATAATTACTGCTGAATATTTTGAGGTGCTCTTTTCTAATGCTTTGTTTGCTTTCTTTTGCTGACACTTGAGGTGCATATTAAAAAGATGCGACTAAAAAGTATGTTGAGTATGTTATTGCAATGTAGTTATTGCTAGTTCCTTTTCGAAGAACAAGTTCTCTACGGCAAATTATCTCAATCTAAATTAAGCAAAAAACGTGATTTGAGGATGTACATCATAATAATAACAACCTTTCAAAGCAAAGATACGAATTGCTACCCGCAAACGGCAAAGTTCGTTTTCCATTTCTAGAGGAACAGCTAGTCTTTTATTTAACGCTACAAAACGCACTTAACTAACTTATCTAAGTGCAAGTTTAAAAGGTAAAGATGTAAGATACAAGAATAATATTCAATTAAAAGGGGCAGATTTAAAACAATGTTTCCCTCATCCTTAACGTAAACAACAATTAGCAACATCCTCACATACTACTGTAAGTTAATTTAAATTCATTTTACACTATTGTTGCTACTGTTATCAATGTAATTGCAGCTCCTGATGATGATGGCAAAGACCATTGAAAGCTAGAGAGAATTAAAAAAGTATAAAGAGTCCTCTTTGCTTAAATTTTGTCGAAGTACCCAACAAAAGGCGGAAGCTTTAATTTTTCACCTATATATATATATATATATATTCAACTATATATATATATATAGGTGAAAAATTAAAGCTTCCGCCTTTTGTTGGGACCAATGACCACGTCTCAAGTTATATATATATATATACAGGGTATCCGCAAAGTTGGGGTTTTCCTTTTCAGAAACAACTACCCTTGAAATAACAAAGGTAATGTGTAGTGAAACGAGGGCGACCAAGTAAAAAAATAAAGGAAAAAGTACTCACTCTCCAGTTGACGAGAAGGGCTAAGTACGTCTCTGCCCGAAATCATACCTCTCCAACGGAAAATGAAATCAGCTGATGCGCTACCGAGCAGACGCAGGCAAACAAGGAAGGCAAAATGTTGCGTAAAAAGTCTAGGTATTGCATCCCGTCCAATCGATTTGGGAGAATAAATCGTCCAATGAGCATACCGTTCACCATGCCAGCCCAAACATTCACCGAAAATGTTTGTTGAAAATGTGCCCGACGGACAGCGTGCGGATCTACTGACCAAACATGAGTGCTACGAAAGTTATTCACCCCATTACGCGTGAACGTACATTCGTCTGTCACCAATATGAACTTCAAAAAGTCCGGATTATTGTCATATTGATGCAACAACCACTAACAAAACCGCACTCTTGCTGGAAAATCGTCAGGTTGAAGGGCTTGTACACGTTGGACGTGAAACGGATACAGCCCCTCTTCACGCAGCGTTTGCACACTTTAGTTTTTGATACTTGCACTTCTCTAGCCATGTCTCTAGTGCTTGTTGAGGGATTCACGTCTACGCGATTATCTCTACACGCGTGACCGTAACCGTCGGTTGAAGGTTGCATACTGACCTGACACACTGACCCCGACCCAGTTCTGTCGTCGGGTTGAGCTAGTGTCCTAGTACCACTCGGGGATATCGCGGCTACAGGACGGTATTCAGATATTTTTGATGTTGCAGAGCCCTTTATCTCGGTTCCCTTAAGACATTGGTGTATATGGTACTAAGAAAAATTGCTTATGTTTTCAAGATCTACACGTCGTGTAAAGGAAAACCCCAACTTTGCGGACACCCTGTATATATATATATATATATTGAGATTATACAAAGTGTAAAAAAAGGCATTTAGATATTTAACATGATTTGCTTCTGTAGCGAGATCTCAGAAACCTGGATGAGTATTTTGTAAAATAATCTAGCGATTTTGATTTTAAGCATTGAGGGAAATCATTACATGTTTTGGAGATATAAGAAAATGATCTTTCAAACGGTGAGCTGGTGGTGTGTTTGTAGTTTTCGACCTCATGCTTACGTTCATAAAACTTATAACTTTAGATCTCTCAAAATAAAGTGAATGCTTTTTAGGTACCTTATTGCGCCAAAAATAACTCAGCTGCTAAGGTTTATCTCTTCATCATTCCTACTACTCGTGGTCGGAGATACTGAGTCAACCTACTTGACTGATTTTTGTCATTGCAAGCAATCTGCCTGATTCACTCCTGCGACCCGTTTCAATTCCCTTTATTGCCCGGAGCACCAGACTTAGAGTCCATAAATCTGTGGAACAAGAAGCCTTGGCTGAGGGGAACATAAAAAACGTAAAATCAAAAATACATTCCAGCCTGGGTCGGGAGATAATAGTCGCGCAATAGCCCCTTAAGCGCGACTTATATGAGCAATAGAGTTTAATAATTGAGCGTGATGGGTTTTGAGGCTCTCAGAAAGATTGAGCGCCTCCCGAACCCGCTCCATCCGGATGTAATGGACGCCATTAACTCTTGCCGAAGTGCTTTGCTCAGTCAGCGGCGGGGAGGCAAGGTCTTAGTTGCTGTTCTCACCAAAAGCAAATCGACTTCAACCAGATTTCGACTCCACCAGAAGCAGCTGCTAATGTCGGCCACACACTATCAGGTACAGCTCCTCAAGTGTAGGATGAGATATAGTCGAAATCACGAAAGATGACGATTACGTCATCATTTTAGTCTGTAGTAAAGACAAACGACAGCGATTTGTGAATATATTGAATGAAGTTTCTGATATGTAAGACAGAGACAAACAGAATTTCATTGTCTAAACAAACTGTATTGCTAATTTGCATGTATCCAACAAAGATAGACGATGTTTTCATGTCGCATGATCGATCATATTTGGAAGATGAATAGTTAGGTTATGTTGAATCAGGTTATGTTGTTTTCGAATAATACTTTGGTCTTTGGTGTTTCTGTCTTAAGGTATTCTATTCATAACTGCTTTTTTCAAAACAAAAACTTCCCACTAAAATTATTTTTTTGGTATCACTCAAAACGACAAAATAAAATGAAAATAAAAATAATCAGTAAAATAACCTAACTTCGCAAAATCATAATATAAATTTGTTGTCATTATGTTTCTGACTCGTGATTTTATCATCGACGTACGTCCATTGATTACTTCAGTACAATTTATGGTATGACGTAATAGTCATCTTTCGTGATTTTGACTACAGGGTGTCCCGAAAAAAGTGTGCAATATTCCACCAGCGGTTTCTAGAGCTTAAAATAGGAAGACAAGTTTATATAAACATAGGTCAACAAACGTCCCCTAAGGGCGCTACGGTCTTTTAAAGGGGCTCCCCTGAAGATGGCTTTTTCTTAATATTTCCGAAAAGTGTTGAGATAAAGACACAAAATTTGGTATCCTAACCTCGTTTTTTATGCTGGATTTAAAAATATTAACAATTTTGGACAGTTTTGTTTGGAAGCGTGTGTAACAGGGACGGACTCAGGTTATTTTAGCCCCAAAATTTTTGTTTGAATCTATTTTTGAAATTCAATTTTAGAATTTGAAAATCTAGGGTTTTCTACATAAAAAAGGTACTCTTATTGAATATCGATAAATTGTGCCATTTTTGAATAAAATCAAACTAAAAAAATTGTCACATGATAGGAAATGTACTGCCAATTTAAATGAATTCTTGAATAATTATCCATGGCAACGAAAGAACTTATTTAATAATTGGTAAATATTACATAAATACATATTTCTATTGCAACATAGCTAAAATTTAGGCAAAAACAAAAGAAATAATTTTTTTTACGAACGAAATTGAAATTTGTTTAAAAAAGAAGACAGTTGGATATACTTAAAATTAGCTTTACAGTCAGTGTTCAAATAGATTTCCATTTTGTTGGATACAGACTCGACGAACTTATGATTGCGTAGCCCGAAAAGTGGAAAACCTTTTTCTTCTTATTTCATTTGCAGCCTGATGGATTCTTTGAAGTAAATCTTCTTGATTATTTACTTCAGTCGAGTAAACTAGGTCTTTTAATGACCCTCAAAAATAGAAATCCAATGGATTTGGGTCAGGTGAACGTGGCGGCCACGAAAACTTTGATATGTAAGTCGAAATTGGGACACCCTGTATAATGGCCATTATTGTAGAAATGTGTCCTGTAATGTCATGGAGAAATCAAATCATACTGGCAATATACAAATCACGGTTGGCAGCACAACACTTCAAAAATAACGAGTGCAATTCAGTTAGATTTTTGGGTCTGCACGTTAAAAACACGTTGTCTTGGGAGGTTCAACCCTTAAAGATAAATTCTCTTATTTTCATGTTCAAAAGCCTACATAAAGTATTAAACACACGTCAAATAATCTCACTTTATTACGCGCAGGTCGAATCTCGATTCCATTATGGAATTTGCTTATAGGGTAGCTCTACCCTTGCTCTCGATGTTAGAAGTATTGCTGGTATCTCTAGCACTGAGTCATGCTTAAACAGGTTTAATATTTTAAATAATTTACCACTCACGTGTATATATTCTCGAGTTATGTTTATATGTTTTTAAGTGTAAAAACAGATTTCCATTAGTAGGAATTATACACGATACAGATACAAGACAAAAACAAATCACTGCAAGAACAAACTGTTGTTTTAGCCTTCCAGAGTGTTTGTAGTTTTTTCAGGAAGCTTTGTTAATCACCTTTTACCTTTTTTGTATTAATAATTCCTATACAGTGTCTATCTATGGCAAATTGAATTGAATGGATGCATTTGAGAGATTAAGTTACTGTTTCTTTTAGTAAAAGCCTTGTATATCCCCCGATGTACGCCTTTGGGCGATATCCAGCACATCCCCATGCATGGCATGGCCATGGCATCCTGCGATCCTGCAAAGGAGCTGGAGCGGGACATAAAACAGATGACTGCGGAAGGATCGCAGTAATGGCGGCAGATTTCGCGCCGTGGTTATGTTTTAATAGAATTTACGGTTATTACCAGAAGCAGCAGCCAGAATGGAAAGCAAAGGGGCGAGACGGGGCGAAAGCAGATTTTTCCTCTACAGCGATGCCAAACGAACGAAAGTGAAGGAATATTTTTTTTGTTTTTGGACGCTATATTCAGGAAGTATTGTTCCATACCTAAACACCATCCGAAACCCAGCGACAATACCAGTCCGCATGTTGGCCGAGCATCGTTAGCCTCCATGGATCAACATAGCATCAACCTTGGCCACAGCGATCGTGCAACGTATCTAAAATTGAACATGTCTTACTTTAGCCGCTCTTACTCACGAAGTTGCAATAGGTTGGAATGTGATCCCCATCAGGATATCTACCACCTTATCAGCACGACGCCTAGGCGTGTTAATGAGTGTATAAGAAATCGTGGATCCTCGACACATTACTGAACCAGCTTCTGCAGTCAGCCGACGAATCAAGCTGAATATCTATTCATTTTACTAGAAGATTCCTGCGTTTGAGTCTTTGTTTCATCTTAGCGATAAGCGAGGTTGGACTAAGCTTAGAACGCAAATGTATTTAGACCACATATACAGACCGCTGGGTATTGTGGTTCACTACAGCTGGAGCACATCTTCCATGATATGACCTCTTCTTGCAATAATTTATTCTCTTACTCCCCAATGTATTTTGCGATTATAGAGTTGACCTGCTCCACACTCTTGTTGACCTCATCATGAATTAGACTCACTGCATTCGTAATTAAAATGGTCGCATATGACCCTGTATTGTTCATTATCAGCCTCAAGCACTCAAGAACAATCAGACCAACAACAACACATTATCGACGAACAGTAACAAGGGGAGAAAAATACTAAATGATCACTTGCTGAGTAAAAAAATAAGAAACGATATACATTCTAGATCGCTAATCGAAATCCGAATCTGTTATAAAAATTTACCTTGGTATGCACCCGCAGTCATCCTTTCCTCCTTTAAAGCAGCGCCGACGACCGATTAAGGCCAGCCCGCCCTCGTTTCCTTTTCACCTCCCCGTTACCTCAGCAGATGGTGCTCGTGATTGTAGGAGCCCCGTTAACAATAGTTGCAAAGAAAGGCAAGTACTTTTGCAAGCATGACCACGACTGTCCTTTGTTTTACAAACAATAGTTTTCACTGGGTTGCGTTCGTACAGAGAGTAGGTGGAAGAACCCCTATTTCGATTACAAATCGGTACCCCTACAACCATACTGAAGCGATGAAAAAAAGTCAAGTTTCGTTTTTGAGGCTAGACATCATATTTGTAAGATACGGCAACCCCGCATAAGTCTGAAGTTAATACTGCGAGATGCACTTTGTGTGATGATTTTCTTGTCCTGGTTACCCTTAAGAGCCGAGATGCTCCTTTTAAGCGGTTCGAGACGTAAATTCTCCCGTGTTGACATGAATGTGTTTGCAACAGTTTTGCGGTTGTGATCCTCTTGTAGACGCGGAGAGGGCTTATCTTGTAACTCTTGAGAATCCATTAACTTAAGTTGGATGGGCTTGCTTCATTTTGTATCAGTGTATAGATTAAAACGCAATTTTCAATGTTGAAGCCGTTTATATTTTCGGATGTCAGAATCTCGTTGTTGTAAGTTATTGAAACTGTTTACAGATGAGCAATTTGAGATGCAAGATTCAAATATCAAGAAATGTGGTCGTTATGCAGAACTGAAATTGAGACTTTTGGAGATTGTCGCAAATCTAAGCATTAGATTCACCAAAAAAACAGGTTTTGATCAAAATTGCAGATACGCCAGAGTTCTTAATTTTTTTAATACAAGCGCTTCAGTGCCAATTTCCCAAAACCAGATCTAAGTCTGACTCTTACAACTATAGGCTTTTTGTTATAAATAAGCGCGGAGTAAACTCATATGGTGAGGCTCATGTCGTTATTCTTGATATCACAAAAGCTTTCGATCGGCTGTGGTATGCAAACTTCCTCTTATGGGCTTAAAGAGAACCTTTTTATCTGCCTTTCTCTCTGCCCCGGTATTTAAGTTTCTGCGGCGGTTTCGGTATAAAAAGCAAACTATACTGAGTGACAGACAGAATCGGTTTATCCAAATTTGCAATAACATTTGAGGCATTCCATTTGAAAAATCACAACTTTGATATGTAGGTCGAAATTGGGACACCCTGTATAATCGCCAATATTTTAAAATGTTGCCTTCAAATGTCATGTATAACATCCCATTGATAGATTTTCTCAAAATGTATTTGTTTATGAGTAATATTCCGTCCACACATGGATAGGCCACCCTGTATATACATGGTGACTTCGAAGTTGAGTCATTTATTTTAACAGTGAGTAGATCTGATCAAAAGAAATGTTTTTTTCCTTTACCATTTTTCTGGTAAAATTAAAGTAACAAAGTTATAGCCCTTTGGAAGTTTGAGTACCGCCCTGTCTCAATAATAATATTATGTGCTCGTGTTTGGCGACAACGGATATAATCCGCCGTATCGGTTCATCGCATCGGAAACAAAAAAGCGAAAGAATTTGGAACGATGTTTTTACAATTATTTTATTCAGTTGTGTTGTATACAGTCAGTGTCAGTCGGTAACGCGTCAGTGAATGGTGGTGTCTGTTGCGTGGCTCAAATGAAATAAAAAATGGCACATGTTTATGCGGATCGGTTTCCCAATCGAGTGCAACCAACCCCTCGTGCCTTTGTTAATGTAGTACAACGGGCTCGTGAATCAGGTGACGGCATGCCGGTACTCCAAGACCTCACGATCAAATACAGGTCCGCACTGAAATACTTGTCGGGAGGATACTTTATAAAACAAGGTAATTTTTTTTTTTATTTTTACACACATATTTTGGTTTATCTTCCTTCTACAATCATTATCTGAAAATTAATGACTCAACTTCAAAGTCACCCTGTATATGTATATAGAAATATATTAAATATACTTTTTTCCTGTACACTGATACGGAGTCTTCGTGGCCGCTCCAACACCTAAAAAACTCGGCAATCTCGAAAAATCCCGTCGAATTTTTTTCGCAGCCATCAGACCGGGCCTCGGCATATACTCCAAGGGATATTCGTTATCTTAATCAAATTAGCACCCTCCTGGTTTGCTGGTGGGTGACTGCGGCCTTGTGACGGGTCTCCAGAAAACGTACACCCGCTAACGCGCTAGTATCAAATCGCAAACGCGTAACAGGATATTACAATGGGATTTTGAGGGTTTTTTCATTAGCCATATTAGCTACCCCATCTTGCAACGAAGATAGAAGAACGTCGGTTTGTTTTCCTTTCTCTCTCTTTCTGACAAAAAAATAGACAAAATCACAATGAACTAACTTGTGAGATAGCGTTCGCTCTTCCGACAAACCATGGACAGATATTTCTTTCTATTAGATAGATTATCCATTTGGCATAGACAAAATCCACGGCCAATTACCTCGATTTGAAGATTTGAATACGCCATCTGAGAGAGGAGAGAGGAGAGAAAGTGGCAATAACGACATGCAATTTATTTTGAATTCCCGTCAGAAATAAAGTAAGGAAAAAATAAAAATGATTTCGCCATATATACTAAGTGACATATAAATCCGTACACCCAGTTTAAATGGTTTTATTTTAATAAAATTTTGTATAAGTACTTAATGAAGCATAATAAGTAAATGATAAAAATTTCAAAATGATTGCACTGCTTTAAAGCCCTTTGACCTTTAATAATATGTGGATGCCCCCTGATGTGCTACGCATTCTCCAACGCGCCTAGGCATGCTTCTGATCAGGTTGTCAATGTCCTCCTGTGGTATCTCATTCCAGGCAACCACCAACTCCTCTCGAAGTGCTTCTAGAGTCTGAGGAGGACGTTGCAAATTGAGCAATCTCCTACCCATCATATCCCACACGTGCTCAATTGGGGATAAGTCGGGAGATCTTGGTGGCCATTTTAACAATGTGACATCATTATGTTGAAAGAAGTCTATTGTGACTCTTGCAATATGTGGTCGGGCATTATCTTGTTGGAAAGTTGGATCTGCCAGGGTGTCAAGATAGGGTAAAAGATGGGGTTCTAGAACTTCGTGGATATAACGCTGCGCGTTCATGTTACCTCTGATGAAGATTAAAGGTGACCTGGAACCATAAGCTATAGCACCCCAAACCATAACTCCAACAGTGTGATGAACATGTCTTTCAACAAAAAACTGTGTATTCCTCCTTTCACCACGTCGCCTTCTAACCCTGGCACGACCATTGTGCTTGCCTAAACAAAATCGAGACTCGTCACTAAAGACAATACTGTTCCATTCCTGTCCCAGAGTGACGGTTGTCTGCGCCACTCAAGGCGATTACGTCGGTGTTCTCGAGTTAAAGGGAGGACCCAGTGTGGCCGGTATGAAAACAAGCCAAAACTTCTCATACGTCGGTAAACACTTCGCATGCCAATAGGTCTTCCGTGTTCTGCAAACCATTCATTTGCAATGGACCTGGTAGTGGAGAAACGGCCCCTTAAGGCCAATAATCTTAGGAAGCGATCTTCACGGTATGTTGTTCTACGGCGGCGTCCAGTGCCCCTTGCTCTTTGCGTACGGCCTTCTCGAAGCCATGCCTGACAACACCTAACCACAGTGTCTACACTTCTTTGCATTCTAACTGCAATTGCCCGAAAAGAAAGTCCAGCTTCCCGAAGTCCCACTAGACGGCCCCTATCAAACTCACTAAGTTGACGAAATCGTACAGGTCTCCGTACTGTAGGCATCGTAACCGATCGTAAAGGATGTCAAGAACCAAAATCCGCCAACGTTGATTCTTTACTGCGGCTGAAATATTCATTTTTAGAGCGTTAGTGAATTAAAAAAAAGCAGTATAAAAACCGGAATGTCCAACTGATAAGGCAGACAATTTTTTCACTTGTTATTTAAAGTAAGATAAATACATTCACCAACTTTTATTAAAATAAAACCATTTAAACTGGGTGTTCGGATTTATATGTCACTTAGTATATTTTCCTATGTTAACATTTTTTTCAATTTCTTACTCTGCATCTTGAGGATTGTAACGGTTTCACCGTCTGATCGTATTTATTAAATCACTTCTCGATTATCATTTCATTAATCCCATCTCTAGTTTTTTTGCTTGGAAAATTTTCCGCTTGGAGCGCTTGATGCGGAGTTCCTGATCTGCGATCTTCCTCGCGCTTCCTTTTCACCTGAGCCGCCGATCGAACAACGGCTAGAAATTTCTTCTCAGTAGCACAAGGTTATATAGCACCATGTGCTAGATTTCTAGATTGTGTGTCCGTATAGGACAAAAATGATTGGGGCCACCCCCTTTCTCTTTCCCTTTCACTTTGCCTAGCCTTGGCCAATATTTTCACCCATGCATGTGCCTTGGCAGCGCCATCGCCTTTAACTTCGCCTACAACTGGTCATGAAGCCACTATAGTGAGGTCACCCCTCACAACTGGGACCTCCACTTCAACCATCCTCGCTTCAGTCGAGTCAAAATGGACCAGCAAAAGATAAGTCGATAGCGTTATAGCAGCGCCAAAGATGTAAAACTTACTTTGTTATTTTTGTAAAATTGTAATGAAAATGCCTTTTTTTTATTAAATAAAATCTGTTAAATTTTTGTGTTCTGTTTGTTCTTCTATCCTCTAGCCATGCCATGGTCGACACACAGCTACATGCCTGTAGATGTCTTCATGCCACTGACTGAGCTACCGGAAGCTAATGGTAACCCCCTTTCTGTGATTGTGCAGAAAAGTTGGAATCTTCATTGCATTCCATCTTTTCTGGACTTTTTGCGGAAAGGAAGCGTTACATAAATTGGCACCCGCAACGTGAGGCATCGATTGGTGTTTGGCTTTGTCGACAAGTGGTTTGCTAGTGGAAGATTGGCAGACAGAACATAGTTTTCAAAATTATTTACAATTTTTGGCAGCATTTCTATTTTTAATTGCTTTTGGTACTCAAATGTCTAATTCTTTAATCATCCTTACTTTTTGCTTAATGTTTAAAATTTTTATCAAAAGATTAAAATTTTTCCACCTGTTTATTTCATAGGCATACTATTAACTTTTAAATTGTCTTGTTTAGTAGTCAGCGAGATCATTGCCAGAATTTTTTTTTCTCGCATACTACTATAGTTTTTATTTACTGCTGGGGACAGTTATAACTTTTTTCTCATTGTACTTTTGAGATTGATGATATTTTGATATTTTTTTTTGTTGTTGAATATTGATAGTCTGGGGACTTTAGGTTTCCCAGCATTTTTGTCGAATATCATCAAACTTTTGATTGAGGTTGTGACTATTGTTGTTGATAGTTTACATATTCTTATATGCTTTTCATTTTTGATCACTAACCTCTTAGTTTTTGAAAGTATTTCTTCATGTGCAGTTTTTTTGATTTCTTGAGACTTTTCATGTACGCATATATAGCCTAATTGTTGGATCTATGGTGTACTGATATAGCTCTCATGATGTTTGGTACGTAGGAAATTTACTTTCAAAATTATTTTTGCCTTCCCCAAATGTATTTACTTTTTGAATTTTTGACTGTACTTGAACTTTTGATCATTTGTTTTCATTCTGATGGCAATAATCTACTGACTAGAGTTATCTGGAGTAAATCATTTTGCGATTTATCCATTTTTCTGAATTGTATGAAATTGATATTCATAATTTTTCGTATACTTTGGCGGTTTACCTTTTTTTCAAGTATTGACACTTGGACATAGTACCTTGATACTTACCTTTCTTTTGTTTCAAGAAACAAATGATGTTTTTCTTGACTATATTTTTGCTACTTTTCAATGAGGGGGTGACTCCTAAATCATTTTTACCTATACAAAGACACACATACTCATTTATGATAATTAAACTTCAACTTGTTGTTGAAATAGTATACGTTCCTCAGTAACTATTGTAGTAATTTTGTCTCTTGTTTGGAGCAAAAGTTTTCATAATTTTAATGTTTTATAGTTTTATCTGGCATATTCTTTGGGGGAAATTAGAACATTAGTGTCTGATTTTCCATTGGATTAACAGGACTTGAACGTCTCTGTACTCTTTTAATGTATGTGAGATATAAAATAATTTTTTTTAAGATTCGGCTGCTCCTGTTTTTGTATTGAAACTTTTTGTTTGTATTGTTAGTTTTTTATAGTGTTTTAGATCCTTGTCATTTCTTGACGTATTCAGGTTTTTAACTTTAATTTTTTTCTTTCAAGTGTTTCTTTGAGGTTTATTTCTCAATCATGGTTCAGTCTAGACTAAGCCCAAATGACTTATTAAGTCATGAACTCCACTACGAGATTCATATCAGAGGTTTGGAAGTCCCTAATACCGTGGAGGATAAACGTAAAGTTTTACGTGGCTTATTAGCACAGGAATTTCAAGGGCGTAGTTTCTCAGAAACTTCTGTGACTATTCCTTTTGATGAGGATGAGACTGAGATAAGACTCTCATTCAATAAACTCACTGAGATGATCTCTAGATTTACTGGTGCATTTGATTCTGTTGAACATCGCAGAATTTGTGTGCGCTTATTGCATCTATCTGGTAGGATAGATCGAATGTCTCCTACTTGTGATGAGGAGATAAGTAGAAAATCTAGATTAAAGACACAACTTGTTGTGTGTGAATCGGATCTTTTAGAGAAGCTTGAGATGCCATCTGCTCAATCATCTCCTCCATCAGTTTCATCTCGTCCTATTCCATTAGCATCAAATCCGCCTGTGACTGTTGCTAATCCTCAAGTATTTCCTCCAGTACATACACAGCCACTCTCTTCTATAAATTTTGCTCCACATAAAAAGATACCAGTTTTCAAATGGGGAATCAAAAAATTTTCTGGAAATAGCTCAGTTATTGAATTTCTAGAAATTGTCGAATCTCTAATGTCTTCCCGTGGTTGCAATGAGATGGATCTCTTTGCATCTGCAGGTGATCTCTTTGAAGATGTAGCCTGGACATGGTGGCATAATGGCCATCTAAGAAATAGCTTTCATGATTGGCAGGACTTGATTAAACAACTCAAGGATGCTTTCCTACGTGACAATTATGATATGAACCTAATTGATGAGATTCGTAGACGCAAACAAGGTCAGCATGAACATGTTACGATATTCATTTCGTTCATGGAATCTCAATTCAATAGATTAACCTACAATACATTTACAGAAAGGGACATGGTCAATATTGTCCGTAGAAATTTATTGCCTGACTTCATAAAGTCACTTGCTCTTCATGAAATTTCCACTTTTCCTGAACTAACATCACTTTGTAGGAAATTAGAGGATTCCTTCTTGACTTGTCAACCCCACAATAGACTTTCCACTTCCAGCTTGGTTACTTCTGATAGTACTCCATCATCTCACAGAAAAGCTCCTGTATGTTGGAACTGCGAGAAACTAGGACATTCTGTTCGAGACTGTAGAGCTCCTAAGGCTGTTTATTGCTATACCTGTGGTATGAAAAATGTCACACGCTCTAATTGTCCTTCCTGTTCAAAAAACGTGAGGCAAGAAGTTTCCAATCCGACTCCCGGAACTTCTTTCGCCCAGACTCGAGGAGTCATAGACGTAAAGGGCAAAGCAACTCCAGGTCTCATTCTGAAGTCCAACAAATAGCCAAGTTAAGACAACCTTCAGCAATTAATCCCGATTTTGACATTAATCATTCACAACTTGCAGGTATGCCATCAAATGATCATTCAGAACCATTTATTCAAAAACCAAATGACAATCGTCCACATCTTTCAATATCCATTGGTGATGAAAACATTTTAGCTTTGCTTGATACTGGAAGCAATGCCAACATTCTAGGTTCATCTGGCTTATACTTATTACGTAAATTAAATCTCAACATCGATTACAGTAGTACCTTGCAAATAACAACTGCTGATGGCCAGATGCAGAATACTTTAGGTTTTGTTTTGCTGCCAGTAGGTTTTAATGGCAAAGTTCATGTCATTAAATTCATAATAGTTCCTTCCATTACACACACATTACTTTTAGGCATGGATTTCATCCTAAAATTCAATTTCAACCTTGATTTTCATACTTTTTCATATCAATCTTGTGCTGTAAATTGTATTCAAGGTGTGGAGAAGCTATCTAATATGGAAAAGGAACAATTATTTGAAATTGTTGAACTTTTTAATAGCATTGCACCTACTGACAGTATTGGTTGTACACATTTATATACACATCACATTGACACAGGTGATGCAAAGCCCATCAGGCAAAGACAATATCCGCTTTCTCATGTAATGGAAAAAGCTCTTATTAAGCAAGTTGATGAAATGTTGGACATGGGTATTATAGAACCTTGCAGCAGTGCCTGGTGTTCAGCGCTCTGGCTGGTTTCCAAGAAAGACGGTTCATATAGAGTTTGTTTTGATGGTAGAAAACTAAATTCAGTAACAATTCCTGACGCGTATCCTCCTCCTTTAATAGACTCTGTAATTTCTAAAATCAGAGATGCCAGATATCTATCATCCATTGATTTAAAATCAGCATTTTTCCAGATTCCACTTGATGAAGAATCTAAATTAAAAACAGCTTTCATAGTTCGTGGTAAAGGAATGTATTGCTTTCGAAGACTTCCTTTTGGCCTTTCTAATAGTTCAAGTGCAATGTGTCGATTATTAGATATGGTTATCGGTCCTGATCTGGAACCATATGTTTTTTATTATCTGGATGATATAATTGTGGCAACTCCTGATTTTGAAACTCACCTAAGGATACTGAAAGAAGTTTATAATCGATTGAAAGATGCTAACTTGACTGTAAATTTTGATAAATGTCATTTTGCTCGCTCATCTTTGACTTTCTTAGGCTATGTTGTTGATGAGAAAGGACTTAGAACAAACCCCGAAAAAGTATCTGCACTCTTATCATATCCTCAACCAACTAATACTACTCAGATTCGAAGGTTGATTGGAATGTTTGGATATTATCGTCGTTTCCTTAACAATTTTAGTGGTGTATGTTCTCCAATTTCAGACTTGCTTAAAAATCGGAAGAAGGGTGAACCTATCACTTGGACTCCTGATGCTGACAATGCTTTTAAGGAAATTAAGAATTTGCTAACCAGCGCTCCAATTCTTGCTAGTCCAGACTTCTCCAAGCCCTTCTATATTTGTTGTGACAGCTCAAATACTGGTGTGGGAGGCACTCTTTATCAAGAAGAAAATGGTTTGGAACATCCCATAGCTTATTTCAGTAAATCTCTCAACAAGTGCCAAAGAAAATACTCTACAACTGAAAAAGAACTGCTTGCAGTCATTCTTAGTATTGAACATTTCCGTTGTTACATAGAGCACACACATTTTTTCGTTATTTCTGATCATTCAAGTTTGCAGTGGTTGAGATCTCAAAAAACACCTTCACCTAGACTATGCAGATGGTTATGTCGTCTCTCCCCTTATGATTTTAAAATTATTCATCGTAAAGGCAAAGATATACCTGTAGCAGATGCTCTTTCGCGTTTGCATGAAAATGAGGTTAATGTGTCAGTTTTAGATCTTGCGGAATTATCTCCTGACAAGTGGTATCGTAAAATGATACGTAAGGTTGAAAACAACCCTGAATTGTATCCATCTTTTAAAGTAGAAAATAATATTCTATACAAACATATTCTTTCTGATAATCCACTTGCAGAAACTTATACTGACTGGAAAATCGTTGTTCCAGCTCCAAATAGATCTAAATTGCTCAAAATGTATCATGATGATCCTACTTCTGGTCATTTAGGAGTATTTAAAACACTATCTCGCATATCAGCTATTTATTATTGGCCTAAAATGAAGCAATCTGTTCAGTTCTATGTACACTCTTGCAAAGTTTGCTCACAATGCAAACCTAGTAATTTACCTCAAGCTGGTTTAATGGGTAAATATAGAGACATCAAGTATCCATTTCAAATGATTTCGGCAGATCTTTTAGGACCATATCCTCGTTCTAAAAAAGGAAATCGTTTTCTTTTAGTAGTTTGTGACTGGTTCACTAAACTTGTACTAGTTCATCCAATGCCTAAGGCAACTTCAAGCTCAATTGTAAAATTTTTAGAAAATCAAGTTTTCCTTATATTTGGAGTTCCTCAAATCATCGTTGTAGATAATGGTCCACAGTTCATTTCTAAAGAATTTAAAGCGCTTGCAGATTCATATAAAGTGCAGAAGATCTGGTATTCAGCAAGATACACCCCTCAGGTAAATCCTACTGAGCGAGTTAACAGAACCATCGTTACTGCAATTAGGTCCTATATCAAAGACTCTCATAAAACTTGGGATGAGTCTATTCATCAAATAGCTCAAGCAATCAGACTTGCTAAACATGAAGTCACAGGATACTCGCCCAGCCTTCTAAATTTTTACAGAAATGTACCAGTTGATGGGTCATTCTATGGAAAGATTGCACCTGTTGCCAATAATCCAGTCAATATCGACCAGAACGTCATAGATCCAAATTTTGTTCAGCAAATTCCAGAATTTTACCTTAAAGTCCAGCGCAGAATGCGGCGTTCCTACGAACTTAATAGAAATAGGTATAATCTGCGTAGACGACATCTGCAATTTAATAAAGGTGATAGAGTTCTCAAACGCAATTTCTGTCAATCAAGTGCTGCAGACAACTTTTGTGCCAAACTAAGTCCAAAATTCCTTCCTTGTATTATTCATATAGTAAAATCTCCGTTAGTATACACATTGAAAGATCTCCATGGTAATATCTTGGGAGATTTTCATGTTAAAGACTTGAAACCTGATAATACGTTGAATGTTGATCATGGCAATGGTATTGATGTTTTGCGTAATGATGTAATGAGTGAGAGTTCTGATTCGGACAGCGATTAACTTTTGCTTTTGTGTATTATTATGCTTTATATACTCTCATATTCTAAAATTCAGATAAATTATTCTTGCTTAATCATTATCATTTGTAATAATACTCATATTTCCGCTCAATCGAAGGGGGCGAGTTTTTCGATCTGTACATTGGAGGGAGTAGGTTTTTCTATGTTTATTTCCTAGTACAGATGCGAGCGGAGAAGAATTTCCTTTGATAATGAATAAACTTATTTGCTGTAAGAGGCAGCTGAATGTTTACTTTGGACATTAGTCATCGTTGTTCTTTCAACCTTTTGAACCATTACGTCAGTCCACCATGTACAAAATTTACAAGTAATCATTATTTTTCTGATTCCAATTTAATGTGTATACTTCATCTTTTGAATATTTCATTTTTCTGAGTGTACTCAAAATTTAAATTGCATTCCCGATCTAAATCATGTGACAAATACTGTGTATAATATTTTATAATGTTTTTATGCGTATATTTTCTGAATTTCCTTTACATACTTACGTACTTCTATTTTTGAAGTCTATTACTTTTGAAGTTTTTGATAGTATCCTCTTTTTGAATTCATTATAACTTTCTTCGAGAGCACAGACTTACATTGATTTTTGGTTCAAACTTTTGATGTTTGTTTACATATTTTTGAGTGGTTTTGAACTTTGACAGTATTTTGTAATCTGGATAGTAACATAGATTCGTTGCGATGTATGCCTTTGAGGGTCTTGTACTATCCACAGTTTCTTTAATTGAAAGTGTTTTCTTCATATGCATTTTATTTTCTTCTTGAGACTTGTCATATATGCTTTCCGCCTAGTTGCAAATCTGTGCGTATTGATAAACTCTTGAAACCTCTGGCGTATAAGTAAAACTCACTTTTGATATAGTTATTTATGTCTCAGTTCAATTCAATCAGTTCAATTTGATTTGAAGTAATTGTCAATTCCTTCTTGAGATTTTTCATATATGCTTTCAGCCTTTGTGCACATTTGTGCGTATTGCTAAGTCTTGAGCTTGTTTGCGACATTACTTTCATGTTTCGCTATAGATTTTGAAATATCTGGTGATTTTGCTTTTGCATTATTGCATTTGTTTTGATAGTCTGCTCTCATTTTTTTTTCCGACTTCTTATTTCTTTCAATTTTTGTCTTGACTTGAAGTAATCGCCAATTCTTATAGATTCAGTATAGTAATTCTTTTTTTCATACTTTACACTGGTAAATTATTATAGTTTTTCTAATCTTGTAATATTTCATATTTGAACTTAACTTTCATTTTACAATGTTATGGTTACTCTCAGTGTAGACTTTGAAGTGCGCTGATGATATTAGTGAACTACATGAGAATATTCCATAGACTGTAGACATTCTTGTCTAGGGCTTTGGAATGCACCTATGGTGACCCTAGAAAGTTGTCTTTCTCTCATATTTTTGCTTTAAATCAAAATTCGAATTCTTACCTATCATATTTATTTCTATTTCTTGTTCACTAGATTTTTTTTTATAACTCCAATTTTGCACCTACATATATCGTAGTCTTTTGCATACAATTTTTGCTTGCGGCATTACTCTCATGTATCATGATTTAATAAAATATCTTGTGATTTTCGTTTCGCTATTTTGCATTTTACATATGCTCACTTCGTTTCTCATTTATTACTCATGAAACTTTTAATATTTTGCTTACTTTTAAATTTTTTTTGAGAACCCTTTATAAAATCATGCTCATATAGCTTTAATATTTCCTTTCACTTTATGATTTTAACACTATTAGATTTACAGTTGCACTTGTGTTGCACTTAGTTTTTCTTGGAAATTTATTTTGCTCTTTTCTATATTGAACTTAGAATTTTTTTTTGGTCTGGTTCTTATGTTGTCACATGACCCGAAAATTTTGATTGAACTTACTCTTGAATCTTAGTTCATTGATTGAACTTAAGCTATATTTTGACTTTGAAAATCTTACTTCAATATTTCATGAATGTCTCTTATATACTTTAATTCTCTGAAAATATTTTGAATTATTTTGTAGTCTTACAGACTGCTGGCGCCCGACAATTTTTTTTTGTGGAATCAGAACTGCACTTAGTTAACATCTTTTTTGATTAAAATACCTTCGTGATCAAGTTTTCATTGGTTTAGTACTTGTAAATTGTTTTGTTATATGACTTGAATTCCTAATGGAATTTGTTAATTTCTTTTGATTTTCATATTTTGAAAATAATAATGCACTGTTTTTTTTTTCAATATTGGATATTGGTTTAAAATATCACTGTATATGATATTCTTTTTGGGTTTGGAGTATTGCGAGATGATCTGGCAATTGTTTTGAGCAAGATTATTATTTTTTTAGTACCTCTTATAGTTTGGGTACTTACTTAGTTTTGAAGTTTTTAGTAGTCAGTCGTGCATTTTGGATGCCATTGTGATTCGTGCTTGGACTACTGCTGAAACTTTTGGTTTATTATTTTTCTCGTCTTAGGTATGACGATGTTTTATGTTTTGGGTTTTTCATCATATGATGATAGTTTTTTTTAAGTGCAACTTCACTGTACTTTTCAGCGAGTTGGTGCTATAACCATCCCTCTTGTTTGGTAGACTTGAGGCTATCCCTTTTTCTTCCAATTCTCTTCTAACATTTTTGTTTCTACCTTACTTTTACTACTTGTTATCTGGTCGAATGGTTGTACATTTGTCCTTCCGTGATAACTTTCAATTTCCTAGTAAAAAAAAAAAATTCTTAAATGCTTCTTCGATTTTTTTTTTTTGGTTAAGTTGGGGCGAGTGTAACGGTTTCACCGTCTGATCGTATTTATTAAATCACTTCTCGATTATCATTTCATTAATCCCATCTCTAGTTTTTTTGCTTGGAAAATTTTCCGCTTGGAGCGCTTGATGCGGAGTTCCTGATCTGCGATCTTCCTCGCGCTTCCTTTTCACCTGAGCCGCCGATCGAACAACGGCTAGAAATTTCTTCTCAGTAGCACAAGGTTATATAGCACCATGTGCTAGATTTCTAGAATGTGTGTCCGTATAGGACAAAAATGATTGGGGCCACCCCCTTTCTCTTTCCCTTTCACTTTGCCTAGCCTTGGCCAATATTTTCACCCATGCATGTGCCTTGGCAGCGCCATCGCCTTTAACTTCGCCTACAACTGGTTACGAAGCCACTATATGTGAGGTCACCCCTCACAACTGGGACCTCCCCTTCAAGCCCCTGGCCATCCTGGCTTCAGTCGAGTAAAAATGGACCAGCGAAAGATAAGTCGATAGCGTTATAGCAGCGCCAAAGATGTAAAACTTATTTTGTTATTTTTGTAAAATTGTAATGTAATGAAAATGCCTTTTTTTGTTAAATAAAATCTGTTAAATTTTTGTGTTCTGTTTGTTCTTCTATCCTCTAGCCATGCCATGGTCGACACACAGCTACACGCCTGTAGATGTCTTCATGCCACCGACTGAGCTACCGGAAGCTAATGTTAACCCCCTTTCTGTGATTGTGCAGAAAAGTTGGAATCTTCATTGCATTCCATCTTTTCTGGACTTTTTGCGGAAAGGAAGCGTTACAGGATCAGACTGCCTTCCCTTCAGCAGCAATGCGAGTTTGACGTCTTAAAAATGATCGAGTCATCAGACGGGAGGATCTTCAGTTATTAACAATTTCAGCGGCTTCCTCTATTCTGTGCCGTAGCTCAGCTAGATTCGAAAGGTTTTGAGTAAACTTTTTCTGTTGCTTAGTCTTCCAATAAATTTGGTAAAGCATTTTGTTCGCAAAGTTCTACTTTGCAGTACTTGAAGACTTTGCATATGTGTCTTGGCAAGAAAACACCAAGCCGCACATGCATAAGTAACGTCTGGTCTAATAATCATTTTATATAGGCGAACTTTGTTTCTCAAACTCAATTTGGAGGATCTACATAACAAAGGATATAGTTGAAGAAACGCAATTTGGAATTTTGTTTTCAAGGCTGCTGTATGTTTCTGCCAGGTCATGCCTTTATCAAGGGTGACGCCGAGGTACTTGGTAAAATTTGTCCATGGTACACGATTGCCGTCTACAGAGACCTCTGCTGGGGCGTCGCGACGTTCTTTGGTACAATAAACAGCCTGCGTTTTCGAATGAATAATTTTAATCAGCCACCGTTCCGCCCAAGTGCAGTGTCGTCAGCATAGAGGTAGACCTCACAGTTGCTGGGGCAAGGGACATCATGGATGAAAAGCGAATAAAGAATTGGTCCTAGGACCGAACCCTGAGGAACACCGGCCCGTACTGGCCGTGTTGTTGACAAAACATTGTTAATTTGGATCCGAAACTTCCTTCCTTCAAGAAAGGATTTCAGTAATTTTAGAAGCCAGAAAGGTAAACCCTTTTGGATTAGTTTATAAAGAAGGCCCGCGTTCCTCATCTTGTCAAAGGCTCTTGAGACATCCAAAAGCAAGATGCAATTACTCATGCTGACGGTGAATCCCCTGGTTATATGTTCCACTAGCCTGACTGCCTGTTCCTCGGTGGTATGCTCGGGCCGAGAACCGAATTGAACGTCAGGAATCACATGGTGATTTGAAGAAAAATTCTGAAGGTGACGATAAGTCGTCTTTTCGGCGAGCTTACAAGGAACTGACAGCAGACTTATGGGACGGTAATCCTGAGGAAATATCGAACCCACCTTCTTTCGATTCATGATAACCTCAGCAGCCTTCCACCCAGCAGGGAAGTACTGGATTCTGAGCGTCGCATTGATTATTGTCACCAAATATGTCAGGGCCTTCGGCGAGAGCAGCTTCAATGCCTTGTTGGTGATTTGATCCTCCCCAGGTACTTTACGCACCTTGAGGTCTTTAATATGACTTAGGAGCTCCGCTGGTGTGCAATGTGGAAACTCGGATCGTTCCGCTAATGTGCTATGTGGAGCCTCAGACGAATCTTCTGAAGGAGAGCCATCTGATGAGGATTCAGTGCCTCCGCTAACGCCTTTGGCTCTAAAATATCTCCTGACGGATCGTACGATGTGCTGTTCCTCGTCGAGGTCATTATCAAGATCATAGTTGCGAGAGAACTGTTTTTCCATGGCAAGACCCCCAAACTATGCCTTCAGGACCGTGGATGTGCGGGAGTTGTTCTCGCTTTCCGTTTCTGAGTGACTTTGCGACCCTCCACAGAGGAACACTTGAATCAAGCATTCCCGCCAGAAAGTCGCTCCATTGCTCGTGCAGTGCGTTTCTCACTCCATGGACAAGATTTATAGCCCAACGAATTTCATCAATTTCTCTTTGTCCTTGACATTGTCTGGTTTCTGAGAAACCAATATTTATTATTCTCAATAAACAGTACATAATAGTTTACAAACAAGAAGTATTAAATGAATGAATGGCAACATCAGCTTGCCCCTTAAGAAGCAGCTTAGACCTTTAGACTGTTAACGAAACCTGTTGCTGTAATACCCTTCTACCTTTGTCTCTCTACCAAATATCTACCAACAAGTAAACATCCTCAAGCCATCCTAGCGTAGAATCTTTAGGCCACGGTGTGAAAAGTGGACGTCTATTTATCGTCCATAACAAATATTATAACTAAAAGATCATCACAAAGGATAAGATGACATCTGGTCTAGATGGCATCCCGTCCTTTATAGTCAAAGATTGTGTGCAAGTGTTTCTTGGTGTTCTAACTAGGATTTTTAATATTTGTCTTATAACAAAAAGATTTCTAGATATTTGGAAGATCGCTAAGGTCTGTCCAGTGTTTAAGTGTGGGGATAAGTCAAATATTGAGAATTACAGGGCAATCTCTATATTATGCATGTTCTCGAAAGTCTTGTACAGTCGCATTTACACTGCCGTCATTGCATCAACACGGATTTGTCGCTAATCGCTCAACAACCACAAATCTATTTATAATAACGCAGTACCTCTCGGAAGCCATTGATAGTAATGAGCAAGTTGACGTTATTTATACCGACTTTTCGAAGGCTTTCGATAAAATTAACCACAAAACTTTATTAAGTAAGTTAGGTGCACTTGGTTTCACAGATGATGCTAGGGAGTTGATGAAATCTTACTTATCCGATCGTAGACAATTTGTTAGCTATAATGGCTTCCAATCTGAGACCTACTTGGCACCTTCTGGAGTTCCTCAGGGGTCCAACCTGGGACCATTACTGTTTTTGATATTTATTAATGACATCTGTGACTCAGTTGAATGTGAACGCCTATGCTTTGCTGACGACCTAAAAATTTATTCGCAGATAAATACTCCTGATGCTACAACACCAATTAAATTTTGTGCTGTCTTGGTGTGTAGAAAACAAGTTGGAGCTTAATGTGAGGAAGTGTAAAATAGTCAGCTATACCAGGAAAATTAATTTTGCGAATATCCGTACTCTATTGATGGGTCTGTGCTAGAAAGATGCTCTGATGTACGTGATTTAGGTATAATCTATCATCAAAAGTTAACTTTTAGTCAGCATATAAATAAAAAAGCATCAGAAGCATTGGCGGCTTATGGTTTCATAGTAAGGAATTGCAGGAATTTTCATAACATAAATCTATTAAGCTATTATATTATGCTTATGTTAGATCCAAAGTCGAATATTGTAGTATTATTTGGAGCCCTCACTATGAATGCTATAGCACAGCTATTGAAAGAGTACAACGGAAGTTTATGAAGTTTGTTCTGTTTAGAATTGATGGGACATATCCAGAGAGAGGTACAAGTAATGAGGAACTATGTAGTCGCTTAGACATGTTGACTTTGAAAAAAACGTAGGTACTGTGCCTCAATAATATTTGGCTACAAAATGATCAACAATTTAATTGATTGCCCCTTGATCCTGGAACAGATCAAGTTTCGTACTCCAACGTTTGCATCTCGCAATCATAAAATATTCGGGCTTCCTAGAGCTAGGACAAACATTCTCCTAAGTCACCGTTATATGTAATGTGCTCTAGCTTAAACAGAATTGGATGTTACTGTGATATATTTACGACAAATGTTAATTACCTGCTAAAGGCTGCTAAGGCTCTTTCGGACCAATAGCTCATGTTACAAATGTATACCTGTGTAGCATTTGTTGTTTTCTTTTCGCTTTTTTTTTGCTTTTGTATTATGTTTATAAATTGTCCTATAAATGGGAAACTGCTATTATTATTATTATTATTATTATTACTATTATCACAGGATGTGGATTTTTCCAATTTTTTTAAACCTTATGATTTGTAAAGCGCAGACCTTTTCTAAATGTCTCTGATAACCTTTATGAGCTGGCTAATCCTCCGTTTCCGGCTTGACTCCAACTTCTGGTAAATTCTGCTTATATAAACTTTTCTACTCAAAATTTGTTCAGGAATCATTAAGAAGTAACACCCTGTATATCGAATAAAACAGTTTGTTCCATACAGTTTTCACTGAAAATGTCAGGTGCGTATTCTCTAGAGCACCGGTCTAGCCTTCAACACGTCTTAACCGAGTGTCGTATCTCTTCACTTGTGCTTGCCGAAAGGCCCCCTTGCCGCGTCCTGGGGGCCCATAAACACGGTCTACTCGACCTTTTTCGTTCCTATTCCACTTTATTTTAGCGCCAGCTTTGCTTTCCGGGATAGAGTTACGACCCGGAGGAGTCCGGATAGTTAACAGCGCTGATGCATTATTCAGGGCGGCGTGTTGCCCTCGATCCGATTCACACCGGGACGTCCAGACATTTTGGGGCAGCACCAAGTGATGACGAGTATCACGGAGGAATTGGATTGTTTGACCTGCCAGTGGCAATCTCAGAGAACTGTCAAGGCGGCGACGAACGATAGTATCATTTTTAATGTTGAGTGACATATAAATCCGAACATCCAGTTTAAATGGTTTTATTTTAATAAAATTCTGTATAAGTACTTAATGAAGCATAATAAGTAAATGATAAAAATTTCAAAATGATTGCACTGCTTTAAAGCCCTTTGCCTTTAATAATGTGTGGATGCACCCTGATGTGCTACGCATTCTCCAACGCGCCTAGGCATGCTTCTGATCAGGTGGTCAATGTCCTCCTGTGGTATCTCATTCCAGGCAACCACCAACTCCTCTCGAAGTGCTTCTAGAGTCTGAGGAGGACGTTGCAAATTGACCAATCTCCTACCCATCATATCCCACACGTGCTCAATTGGGGATAAGTCGGGAGATGGCCATGGTAACAATGTGACATCGTTATGTTGAAAGAAGTCTATTGTGACTCTTGCAACATGTGGTCGGGCATTATCTTGTTGGAAAGTTGGATCCGCCAGGGTGTCAAGATGGGGTTCTAGAACTTCGTGGATATAACGCTGCGCGTTCATGTTACCTCTGATGAAGATTAAAGGTGACCTGGAACCATAAGCTATAGCACCCCAAACCATAACTCCAACAGTGTGATGAACATGTCTTTCAACAAAAAACTGTGGATTCCTCCTTTCACCACGTCGCCTTCTAACCCTGGCACGACCATCGTGCATGCCTAAACAAAATCGAGACTCGTTACTAAAGACAATACTGTTCCATTCCTGATCCCAGAGTGACCGTTGTCTGCACCACTCAAGGCGATTACGTCGGTGTTCTCGAGTTAAAGGGAGGACCCAGTGTGGCCGGTATGAAAACAAGCCAAAACTTCTCATTCGTCGGTAAACACTTCGCATGCCAATAGGTCTTCCGTGTTCTGCAAACCATTCATTTGCAATGGACCTGGTAGTGGAGAAACGGTCCCTTAAGGCCAATAATCTTAGGCGGCGATCTTCACGGTCTGTTGTTCTACGGCGGCGTCCAGTGCCCCTTGCTCTTTGCGTACGGCCTTCTCGAAGCCATGCCTGACAACACCTAACCACAGTGTCTACACTTCTTTGCACTCTAACTGCAATTGCTCGAAAAGAAAGTCCAGCTTCCCGAAGTCCCACTATACGGCCCCTATCAAACTCACTAAGTTGACGAAATCGTACAGGTCTCCGTACTCTAGGCATCGTAACCGATCGTAAAGGATGTCAAGAACCAAAATCCGCCAACGTTGATTCTGTACTGCGGCTGAAACATTCATTTTTAGAGCGTTAGTGAATTAAGAAAAAGCAGTATAAAAACCGGAATGTCCAACTGATAAGGCTGAACATTTTTTTCACTTGTTATTTACAGTAAGATAAATACATTCACCAACTTTTATTAAAATAAAACCATTTAAACTGGGTGTTCGGATTTATATGTCACTTAGTATATTTACAACTTTGTCCTATGGACTTCCACAAGGTATCGGTAATAATTGACGGGTTCTCCAGTTCATCCAACAATGTCAACGCGGGTGTTCCTTAGGGTTCAGTCTTGGCGCCGACGCTGTTCATGTTACTTATCAACGACCTTCTCTTCTTTGCGATTATTCCGATCCACGGTTTTGCTGACGACACCACTTAACGTGCGGGGATTCAGAGCGCCAAGCGATTCCCTGTCGGTGAGCAGCGACTTTTTTTTAAGGGGAAAACGCCCGAAACAAATTTCCTACTACTGAATCTAGGTTGCGCCACGTCCTGAATCGTGTTTATCGAATCCCTGATTCAATCCTTAGTGGAGAAGACCAAGCTCAAAGGACTGAAGTCTTAATTGATGTTTTGGCAGGTATGTCATGGCAATGGTAGTTAGAACTCAGTCAATAGTATTGGTATTGTTGTGCCTTTAAACAACGGCGGATCCAGGAATTGTGTCTGCGGGGGGGGGGTCACACTACTGGTCAAAAAAATGTTCAGGGAGATGTTCTTCTCGTCTTCGGGTGGGGGGGGGGTATGACAACCCTACCCTTATGGTACAGTCTAAAAGTGATTAAAGTATTGAAAACCGAGCATGAATTTTGATATTAAAATTCAATAATTTGCAAGCGTTGTTCGTTCGTAAGTCGATTCATGGTTAAATTATAGACCAAACTGAACAAGCTTGACAATGACACAAGACACGATTCACGCGTCATCTGTCAAAAACAGTGTTGCCAAAAAGATACTAGCAAAAAAATCACCCATTATTAATACTTACCATCTCCTTTGAATCCAGTCCAACAACTTTTTTGTGGCTTTGTCCATCACAGTGGCGGATTTAAGTAATGGCAGAATGGACATTGTCGCCTGAGCCCCCCAAGGAAGGGTGGTCACAGCCCCCACCCCCAGCAAAAATCAGCAGATTTGTCTAAGAGATTTGGAACTTTAAAAATTGGAGGTCGAACCAAATTCGCCTGGGGGGTCATGGCCCCCGTGACCCTCCCCCCTGAATCCGCGCCTGCCTTTAAAGCTCTTGACAGTCAGTATCGCCTAACTGTTAACGTTATAGGTTCTATGGTTATTCGAGGAGAGGCAAAAATAATCAGTGCGTCACGGTAATAATAATCAGCATGTGACCAGCAACTGCAGTAGTCCCGTTGCGTCCCCATCACTTAAAGGGATGGTCTTGCGATGGGCATCGAGGGCTCTCGATCCCATTAAGGGCACGCTCCTAACAAAAGAGCATCGCGTGGTGCGAGTCGCGCCCCACGGTGTCACGTTACACCACCGGCCGGGAAGGCACCCCTCATAAGCGGTGCATTGGCGTAACAATTTATAATAATAATAGTCTTTATTCAGGGATCATCATTGATGACTTCGTGTGTTATTTTTTTCTCTCTCCATCTTCGTTTCCTCAGGTTACACCCGTATTCGGATGCATGGGCATGCCAACCAGCAAAATACGTATCGCTCGGGTTACCTATCCTATTTTCAGCTCGTATCCACTTTCCTTCTTTTTGCGGATTTTGCTATCGCAATCGATTGTTTCCCTGAAATATCTTCTAATGTTTAATAATTTTTAATATGTTCAGGTGTATTGATATTTTTAACCTGTAACGAAGGTATCTGTCGTTATCAACAAGCCCAATGTCTCCGTCCTTTTGTTTTTATATTTATTACAAGTTCTTCTCTACGTTCGTTTTTAAACACCTTGTGGATGCAACCTCAACGACGAGTAAGTTGTTTGACAATTTAAATCTGTCCTGTCTTCTTTGCTAGCATCACAATTGTGTTTTCAGAATACTGTAAGTTAATTTAAATTCATTTTACACAATTATTGCTACTTGTATCAATGTAATTGCAGCTCCTGATGATGATGGCAAAGACCATTGAAAGCTAGAGAGATTAAAAAAGTATAAAGAGTCCTCCTTGCTTAAACTTTGTCGAAGTACCCAACAAAAGGCGGAATATATATATATATATATATTTTTTTTTTTTGAGACGTGGTCATTGTCGTGTAGACCAGTTAGGTGAAAAATTAAAGCTTCCGCCTTTTGTTGGGTACTTCGACAAAATTTAAGCAAAGAGGACTATTTATACTTTTTTAATTCTCTCTAGCTTTCAACGGACTTTGCCATCATCATCAGGAGCTGCAATTACAATGATAACAGTAGCAACAATAGTGTAAAATGAATTTAAATTGACTCAACTTACAGTAGTATGTGAGGATGTTGCTAATTGTTGTTTACGTATAGGATGAGGGAAACGTCCAGTAACATGGTGAGAGCTGGATAGATGGTACAATGGTCAAAATTATATAAAATATGACAAGAACAAGTTAAATTTTAATTAATGGGAAATTAAATTAACAATTATTATTAAATCGTGAGAAGAGAATTATTAGAATTTGAGTGGAATGCAAGATACAGATTCTATTTATGGTTGTGAAGAGTCAAAATTTGGGGAGATATGTATATATATATATAGAATACCAACAATAATAAAATCACAATTAAAAGAATAAACACATAAAATAATAAGACAAAATCACGTTAAAAACGGAGCTAAATTGTATTTTCACAGAGGTACTAGTACCACAGCCTTCCTGAAGGAGAAAAACGATTATGAAAATCAAGGAGGCCATAAAGGCGTCCCACAATTGTTGGAACGACTGACGAAATGGCCCTAAAGAGTGAGTGGTTGACAATTCCTTTTTAAATTCATGGGGATTTATGTAATTTGGTAATTTATGAAATGCCCTTATTCCCACGTACTTGGGGCTGCTTTCAGTTATTGATAGCCTATGGCGTGGGAATTTGTAAGATTAAGGAATTCCGTGTATTGTAGCAGCTGCGTGCATTGAGTACCTCAAAGCTACAGTAATTATTCTTAACATAAAGTAAAAGTTGAAATACGTAGAGGTAAGGCAATCTAAGTATCTTTAACTTAATGAAAATGTCTCTCCAAGGTGTTTTATTGCTTGCAGAAACTATCATCCCCATAGCGCTTTTCTGGACTACAAATATTCTGTTCAAAAATGGATACTAAGGGCCTTAACACCATCTATCACACAGAAACGGAACACAAAAATAAATCTAGAAGTATACTTTGCTGTGTGGTTCTGCTGCTGGTCCATAGATGTCGCTAGGGTCTTCAATCATATTTTGGCGTCTCTCTTTTTGCCTATTTTGATTTTTTTTATACTGAAGTGTAGGCAGATGTCAGATTCTTATACCCCAAGTTCAGAATCCGATTGAGGAAAGAAGAGTAGAATTACATCTAAGTGTCAAATACTATGTTGTCACTGTCAACTGAAACGCACCTATGTTCTACCGGAATCAAATTTGAAACCGTATGAAACTAGTGATGCTAAAACATTGCTATTATTTGGATCGCCGATGTAATCTAGAATCTATTTTTTGTTAGCCTATGGACAAAATACATATTACCCGCCTCTGTTGTACACCAAGCGAGAGCAATAGCGTAGGAGGCTCGTCGCTGTGACTGTTTAGGTTAGAAAAGCCAATAAACGCTAATCACATTAGTATTGAATTGTAATCTTCCGCTGAGCGGTAGAGGGGAAGGGGAGAAGTGCCACAGCTGATTCTCACGCTTCCAATTATTCTTATTGGTTCTCGGATGTCAATCGAAACGGCGGTACACACCACGGGGAATTTCACTTAAGCCAATATGTCATGCTACTTGTTAAATGCGTTCCAAATTTTTCTATGATAAACGCTAACGTGACGTTTCAGTTAGAGGTTTCATGTGGTACTGAAGGGTCATGATTTGTTACCTAGATGTTAGTAAACATTGTTAATTTTTAAAATTTCAGAACCCTTACTTCCCAATCACACAAAGTATGATTGCGTCATAGGTACAATAACTGTTCTCCATTCCCGGTCATGTCACATACGTCATTCCTCATTCTACAGAGTTGCCAACGTTGTCAAACCTATTTAGCATATCTTCTGATATCTCCTTTTTCTACAAATGACTAACTGACCACTGATTCGGAGAAACCAGTAAACAGAAAGACTTAACGACACGCGGCGGTCCTTAATATGATCTTGAAGTGACCTTCAAATGTCCTCATAGTGGAAAACTAACACCATATTTGGAATTAGCGATCCAAAAAGCCTGCTGTGCTGAAAATTCTATAAATCCGATAGGAATTGCATTGTTTGCCAGGTTTTTGGTATTCCAGCGCTATAGGGATAAGTCTTTTTAAATAAAGCAGGACTGGGATGCTAGTCTATTTCTTACAGCAGTTCAGCTCAGACATTTTTGAAATAATAAAAAATATCTGAGTTATAGCAATAATAGGGTGGCCCATAAGTCCTTTGAGCTGGAAAAAAAGGAATAAAACCAAACTAGTTACATTATGAAGAATTATTATATTTTGTTATCATCTTTATTGAATGGGAATTATGTTTTAAAAATCGCATCGTCTAAATGCAATCCATTACGATCACGGCACTCATATAAACGACGTCTAAAATTGTCGATGACTGCGCGGCAAGTCAACATTGTAATGCTTGCCATTTCTCTTCGGATATTTTCTTTCAGGACATCAACTGATCGCGGAGTGGTGTCGTACACTTTACTCTTGAGGTAGCCCCATAAAAAGAAGTCCATTGGGGTCAAATCTGGACTACGTGGTGGCCAGGAAATGTCTCCTCTTCCAGAAATTACTTTGCTGGGAAAAAGTTGACAGACGACGGGCATAGAAGTGTTGGAGGTGTGGGCAGTTGCTCCGTCCTGTTGAAACCAGGTCTGCGTATTATAGCCTGGAAAATTCTGCAACGCTGGTGTCAAAAACTCCTCTATCATTGCTACATACCGCTCCGAAGTAACAGTTAATGCGCGACCTCTGTCGTCCTCAAAAGAATAAGGGCCTACGATGCCATGCGCTGACATAGCAGCCCAAACTGTAACTTTAGGACTGTGTAAGGGCTTCTGATGCTTACGCCTTGGATTTTCGGGGCTCCAATAATGGCAATTTTGTTTATTTACATGCCCGTTTAAATGGAAGTGAGCCTCGTCCGAGAACAACACATTATTGAGCGAAGAAAATCGATTCAACATTTCATTCGCAAAGTTTAGTTTCTGAATAGCGTCATTATCTTTTAATTCCTGCACTAATTGAATTTTGTAAGCGTGCAGACGTAAATCTTTCCTTAAAATCTGCTGTAAAGATGTTCTGGGTACGTTTAGTGCACTGGAACGCTTACGAGTAGACTGGGTAGGATTTTGACGAACAGACTGTGCCACAATGTTGATGTTTTCTTCAATACGAGTTGTCCTTGGTCGACCCCACCGCTGTTTATCTAACGTCGAACCAGTCTCTTCGAACTTAGCAACCCAGTTCTTAATCGTTTGAGCTGTTGGACACTTTGTAAAATTGTGTAAATTGTGGTATTCTCGATATTTACGCCGCGCAATGGTTGCCGAATCATTATTTTGATAAAACGCGCGCACACAAAAAGCACGATCCGCTCCAGTGAAACACTCCATGGCGACTGAATTCCCAGACACTGAAGATACTGCCCCGACCTCGCCCGCGCCGCTCACGCTCACCCGTTAAATTTTATTCAAATTTGAAATTTCAAAGGACTTATGGACCACCCTGTACAAATGGCATATCCTTTTCGAATAGAGAAGGTCGTTCATTTTTTGAAGGTTATTTTGTTTTAACACTACTGCACGGCACTCCATGAAATTGCGGAGATTAAAAATATTTCTATCACAATATTTTAAAAGTACAGATTCCAGTAACCTGCTAGTTTACCCTTCCAACTTAAATATTTCAGTTGAAAAAATTGCATCCGATCCTGCGATGTCCGAGTTTTTTAATTGTGAAAGACGTGCAACGCGGGACGTCAGTGCTCGAAGGCAATTAACAAAGGCGGCCCTGCATACTTTCATTTGTTACTCAGGATTTTTATATCACCAATTAGACGGAGAACACGTTTCTACAGCAGCTATTTGTAGGGGAGTTGAACAGTTGACTACTGCCGAAGATTACGTTGGGGAATTGCTGCAAGAAAGACTGAGGAATTTCAAGAATTCTATTTGTTCAATATGTACAGGGTGTCCGCGTACAAATTGACCTCCTCTAACATATTTTAAATGTCCTTCTAGAAGAAAAAGTTATGGATAAGAGTTATAAGGTCTAATATGATGTTTTTCATGTAATATTTTTTTTATATAGGGTGTCCCAGAAAGGCGCTATCGGATAAAGTTTGTGTGTCATTTACTTGTATGTATCCTAGCTCGAACCTGTCTGCATCTAGCCGCCTATGGAATCTGGTATAGGACCGCAATACATATTGTTAAGTGACACACAAACTTCAAGTTTTTGACTAAAGTAATAAAAATACTTTTAACAAACCGTATATATTTGGAATCAGAAAAAAGCGACTATTTTTTTCACCGAAAATATACAGGGCGTTCTATTTAAAAAAATACAACTTTATTCGATGGCACTTTTCTGAGACACCCGGTATACAAAATAGATACTACACGAAAAATTTCATATTAGACCTTATAACTTTTATATACAACTTTTTCTCGTAGAAAGTCATATAAGAAAGTTTATAGCCGGCCACCTGTAAATCTAAAGCAATTTGAGGTTAGAAAACTTTTGGATTTAAATTTTAAGCTGACGTTCCTCTTTTGTTACTTGACTAAATCGTGTAATATACTAAGTGACATATAAATCCGAACACCCAGTTTAAATGGTTTTATTTTAATAAAAGTTGGTGAATGTATTTATCTTACTGTAAATAACAAGTGAAAAAATTTCCAGCCTTATCAGTTGGACATTCCGGTTTTTATACTGCTTTTTTTTAATTCACTAACGCTCTAAAAATGAATATTTCAGCCGCAGTAAAGAATCAGTGTTGGCGGATTTTGGTTCTTGACATCCTTTACGATCGGTTACGATGCCTAGAGTACGGAGACCTGTACGATTTCGTCAACTTAGTGAGTTTGATAGGGGCCGTATAGTGGGACTTCGGTAAGCTGGATATTCTTTTCGGGCAATTGCAGTTAGAGTGCAAAGAAGTGTAGACACTGTGGTTAGGTGTTGTCAGGCATGGCTTCGAGAAGGCCGTACGCAAAGAGCAAGGGGCACTGGATGCCGCCGTAGAACAACAGACCGTGAAGATCGCCGCCTAAGATTATTGGCCTTAAGGAACCGTTTCTCTACTACCAGGTCCATTGCAAATGAATGGTTTGCAGAATACGGAAGACCTATTGGCATGCGAAGTGTTTACCGACGAATGAGAAGTTTCGGCTTGGTTTCATACCGGCCACACTGGGACCTCCCTTTAACTCGAGAACACCGACGTAATCGCCTTGAGTGGTGCAGACAACGGTCACTCTGGGGTCAGGAATGGAACAGTATTGTCTTTAGTGACGAGTCTCGATTTTGTTTAGGCATGCACGATGGTCGTGCCAGGGTTAGAAGGCGACATGGTGAAACGAGGAATCCACAGTTTTTTGTTGAAAGACATGTTCATCACACTGTTGGAGTTATGGTTTGGGGTGCTATAGCTTATGGTTCCAGGTCACCCTTAATCTTCATCAGAGGTAACATGAACGCGCACGAATTTCTAGAACCCCATCTTTTACCCTATCTTGACACCCTGGCAGATCCAACTTTCCAGCAAGATAATGCCCGACCACATGTTGCAAGAGTCACGATAGACTTCTTTCAACATAATGATATCACATTGTTACGATGGCCACCAAGATCTCCCGACTTATCCCAAATTGAGCACGTGTGGGATATGATGGGTAGGAGATTGCTCAATTTGCAACGTCCTCCTCAGACTCTAGAAGCACTTCGAGAGGAGTTGGTGGTTGCCTGGAATGAGATACCACAGGAGGACATTGACCACCTGATCAGAAGCATGCCTAGGCGCGTTGGAGAATGCGTAGCACATCAGGGTGCATCCACACATTATTAAAGGTCAAAGGGCTTTAAAGCAGTGCAATCATTTTGAAATTTTTATCATTTACTTATTATGCTTCATTAAGTACTTATACAAAATTTTATTAAAATAAAACCATTTAAACTGGGTGTTTGGATTTATATGTCACTTAGTATCTTTCGCGTAAGGCACTAAAAGTTAAATACCTATGTGATAATTCACAGCACGTTTTGAGAAGGGCATCTCTTGCGAAAAGTGTGATTTAAGACTTTATTAAATGAAAAATATTATTCGTAGGCTGCAAATAGGTGATAAATATCTCAATCAGTAAAACAATTTTACCAAATTTGATAAACATATATCTACAACATTATCAGAGCTGCTATAAAAAATATATTTTTTCTTGAAAATTGTATCGCTCTGAATCTCAAGGTTAAAACGTTTAGGACACACGTCAATTTGATTTTTTTCTTAAAATGGCTCAAAGAATCACTTCCTTTGTTACAATCAGGTCTTAAAGGAACACCCTGCATATACAAGACGATTTGTACAGGTTGTCTCAAAAGTATGAACACACCCTGACATCTCGAAAACTAAGCGTGCTAGAAAAAGAACTTTAAAAACAAAAGTTGTAGGAAATTGAATGGCGCATCGAGTAACGACCTTGTATTTGACATTGACATCCACGTTGAAGGTCATTTCAAGGGCAAGTTGATTTTGTAAAACGGCAACCGCATTTTATATTGCAGAAGTAGGAAGCAAAAGAATACGTTCCCGCGGTATGTAACTAAAATTACATCTAGAGGTTATTTTAAGGTCAACTGTTGCTCTTTCATGCAATGTCGTCAGGAAGCGGATAACTGGAAAAAGAAGAATACTAAGTGCTCACTTTTAGAGCGGAAATTGCAGAACACCCAGCGGCACGGCATTCGACCTTAATTCTGACCTTGTCTATGACCTTGAAGGTCAATTCAAGGTCAAATTGATTTTTTCACATGGAAACCCCCAATTTTAATCCCACCGCTGAAAATGGATAAAAATCTCATGTTCAATGGTTTGATTAACGGAGGTAAAATCATACCTAGGGGTTATTTCAAGGTATTTTCATGGATTATCATCCCTGACTCCCCGAGATATTCGGGTGTGTCTATACTTGTGGGATAACATGTCACCTAGCGAGCCTGAGGACTATTATTTATTTCATTACAGAGCCTTGTCCTAACTAGTGCCCCTCTCTCCGGTCCTTACAGTAAGAATCAAAATTCCCCTTCCAAAGCGTAGAGCATGATCCCGACGCCTCGGCAATTTTAAAAATGGACTTCTTGCTGCCGAAGAGGAAAAAGTCTAATTATAAGAAAGAAAGCGACGCAAATTGATTAGGTAACAAGAAAAGAACTTCGGGCTTAGAGATAATTATTATTTGAAGCGGGGCTCAAGACTTATTTATTATTTTGATGAGGATTACGTGCCCCAAGTCGGGGCGTTTACGCGTAAAAAATTGAAAAGACCAGAGGGTATAATTGAGCGCGGATGAGACACGGTTTAGAATTTTTCATTTGGACGTTTTAAAGGAGGAAACATTGCATAGCGGATTTGACTTCGTTTAGAAATTAAAATTTAGCTTTTTATGACTGAACATGCTGCTTTTGTCCATCCGGCCACAGACAGTCAAACATGGACACGTTAGACATCTGTTTTGTGCTTTTTGGCAATCATCAGCCAACATCAAAAAATATTTGACATACCTGAAGACGTTGAAAGGTGTTTTCATTGACGAAAGGGTGAACGTTTCTGGTGAATCCAAAGCGAGATAGCAACAGTTTGGGGGTGTTGTACGTTGAAAGGGGTAGGAGTATCTAAGCCGCAGGCAAAATTATAGCCATCCGCCTTGTCTAATTAGTAAATAATTTACTAGCATCAGAAGCAAAGACGATTAATTACAACCTGAAAGCGGCTCTGAGACTGTCAGATCTCTAAGAAGCATAGTACAGGCATTGCTGGTTTAACTTTATGATAATCGTTATTATTACTATTATTACGGATAAAAAGACTAAAATACATTCTAAAAATAACTATGACATCCGAATTCTTCGGTCGTAGAATGTCGCCAAGTGGAATGACTCGAGGCGAGCTTTGGAGCTGGGTCTGCGGGATCCAAATGGGATTCGTGTTGTCTGACGTTGTTCTGCTTCAAAACACAAGCATAGTTTCCCATGAAGGGCCAGCAAATTCAAGAATTGGCCTTACAAATGAATGCGCGAGTCAGATGTAATACCTCTGCAGCATGTATAGAAGCTTCTTTGCTTTGGTCGTTACGTGCTCTGACCAGGATAAACGATCATTAACTACAATGCCAAATCAGTGTGACTATACTACAACTATTTAAAACTGTAATGACTCATACGCGTGATCAACACGTGATCAGAGCTCGATCCCGGCTTCCTTCCAGTACAGCCGTATAGCGTACGACATATGTCGTTTCTGTGGCTTTGCGGTGGTCAAACAGCACAGACAGAGATGGAAATAATGGCTGATTGTTCTCCGCCGGTAGAACCAATGAAATCAAAGACGCGCCTCGACCGGCAGACTCATAGGCGTCGGCAACGCATTGGAACGTGTTTCGTTGAGCGATCGCATATTGTGTGTTTTTATAAGAATTGTTGTGTGATTGTTATTGTTGTGGTTTCTGTGGTTACTGTTTTGGTTATACTTATCCATGGAGAGTACAAATGGCACGAGTGGAAGTACTGAAAGCCAGGGAACAAGTAGACGGCTTCGTAAAGCACTGAAGAGAGACGCGAAAGAAATCGTGCTCAACGTGTTCAATTATCTGAACAGAACTATGTCGCAGGGAGATGCACTCGCGCGTTGTGAAAGTATGACAGGCGTTCCAGAGTGGACCATTCGCAGGGTGGTGCATGAAAAGAAGAAAACTGGAGCTACTACTGATCCAAATTTTAATTTGAAGGGACGAAAGGCCGTTAAATTGGATGACGATAGCAAAATGGCGTTAAGGCGAACCGTACATTCATTCTTCTTTAGGAATGAGATACCAACCCTCAAGGCTGTACATGCAGCGATCAAGGAAAATTATACCCCAAATGAGCGTCGAGGTAATGAGGAAATCCCTGCACGAAATTAATTTTCGTTACGAAACGCGTAATCGGAAGTCAGTATTGATAGAGAGACCTGAAATAGTCGCCTGGCGTCGAAAATGATTGAATATAGGCGACAAAGCAGAAAAATCTATTATTTGGACGAGACATGGGTAAATGCAGGTCACACAGTTAAAAAAACCTGGATAGACAAAAACGTAGTGAGTAACCGACAAGCAAGCATTGAAGGTTTGTCAACAGGGCTTCGTGGACCGTCAGGGAAAGGTCAAAGATTGATCGTAACTCATATTGGTAGCGATAGTGGCTTTTTAGAAGAGTGTGACTTGATTTTCGTCTCTAAGAAAGGAGGTGATTACCATGACGAAATGAATGCCAGCTGCTTCGAGAGCTGGTTTCAAGGGGTGCTTCAGCGAGTTGAGCCCAACTCTGTGATCGTCATGGATAATGCTTCCTACCATAGTCGTCGAGCCGAACGTGTACCGACTATGGGATCTCGAAAAAGTGACATGCAGCAATGGTTGCGCGAAAAAGGAATCCCGTTTGAAGATTCATGTGTGAAAGCGGAATTGTATGAAAAAATTAAACAGCACAAACCTGCGAACATTAGTTACGTGACTGATGAGATGGCCCGTCAATGTGGTGTCACTGTGCTGCGGTTACCGCCCTACCACTGTGAACTGAACCCAATAGAGCTCATCTGGGCTCAAGTGAAGGGTTATATTGCGCGCCATAACACAACCTTCAAATTACCAGACGTTAAGGTTTTACTTGAGACTTCCGTACAGCTAGTAACGCCCGAAGCTTGGCAGAATGCTATCCGTCATGTTGTGAAGGAAGAAACAAAAATGTGACAGCTTGACCACCACATCGACACCATCATAGAGCCAGTTATAGTCAATTTCAAAGAGGAAAGCGATAGCGACAGTTTATTACTGTCATATGTAAGTGGAAGCGACGATGAATAAAGGTAATTCCCAAATTTTTTACTTACAATATGTTTCAAACCACTCTTTATTAAGCATGTGACAAATCTAGTTCACCCATTTTAAACATTCATACCCCGCCTATGAACAGCCGACTACTGGTAGTTAAGTGATGTTCACATGAACATCGATGAGTCATTACAGTTTTAGATAGTTATAGTATAGAGATGACGATGGTGCGATTGGTTTTCCCGAGGTCTAAGACACAACGCTTTTATAGGTTTAAGGGTAGAAGCCAACTGTCTGGCCATTAACGAACAATGTCAAGTTCTCGCTAGAGCAGAACATTTGGCGGACAAAACAAGACAGGCAGGTCACATGTGTACAAAAGGAAAAGCACGGGACTCAAGGCAGACCCTTGAGGAACTCCGGTTGCCACACGATGGAGGGAAGACTGGCTACCTCTGACGCGCACGGAAAAAGAACTCGCCTCTAATTCCGAGACGATCCAGCTTAAAAAGCAGTATTCTGTGTGGGACGCGATCAAGAGCTCCGGAGAAGTCTACATCTAATTATTTCAACTGGAGTGTTCGTGTCCAGAGACTGTGTCCAATCGTAGAGACAGTGAAGAAGGTTGGTGGTTATTGATTGAAAAGATCCTCGTTTTCCATCAGAATTTTATAAAGAAGTTAATATTTCTTCAAAAACGATGTGCTCTAATCTTGCGTCGGCCTTGATTTTTTTCTACCGATCTGGTCCTCGAATCTACCGAATTTCAACGACACTAACTAGCGATTTCTTGTTTGACGGTTCCGCAATACGGCGCTATCATCTTTAGGCCAAGTTGGATTGTTTGCTGCTTTAATTAGGAATAGAAATAATATTTTCCCTGGACTATAACTTAACGTTCAGAAATGTTTAGACTAGAAGGGGTAGCAACAGCTATTGATTTGTGCTGCAGTGAATTACTCAGGATCCTGATTATATTAAGAGTCGCTTAATGAATGGTAGAAAATACCTTGTCTTGGGAAGAGAAGTTACAAACTTCCAACAAGTAGATTCGAGTTCGGTGGGACTCATCACCTTGATTAAGCAGGAAATGTTAATTTTTTAAGCGTCATTTCTAAGACGTATAACAAATGTTTTTTCAAATTCAATTCAAATTAAAATACAGGCACCAAAACAAAAAATTCAACTTGTTGTGGATAAAAATGTAGTTTTTTGGCGTTGTACGCTGCTTATAGTAATTGGGCCTACTTTTTTAATCAGTGTGTTGCGAAAAAATTCTTGAAATAACAGGGTATTTGTTAAACGCGTACGCTCTACCCATTATAGAGACTCCTCTTGCTTATGATGGCCAATAACACGATGCTCGGGACCCATAGAGATACCAAATAACAAAATAGAGTAGAGAAACAATATCCTTTCTGCAATCAAAATGATTCCTTGACCAAATTTTCGCGCGGAGCGTGTCTAACAGTGCGCATTGTTACGTAGCATGTTTCACATTGGAAATATCATATGTCTCAGGCAGTCATCCGTTACAGACTCTGAGGATCAACCAATCTTACGTTACTCCTTTACGTGTCATAAAAGCGGCGTTCATATTTATGTAGTTCAGTGAAAATAAGGTATGTGACGCAAAGTGAAACGTTCTAAAAATTATCAAATATATTGCCGAAGCACGCATGACCTTGTGGAACGTGCTACGTAACAGCGCGCGCTGTTAAACATGGGCAGCGCGAAAATTTTGTCAAGGAGGAGCTCAAGGAGTTGAAGATCATAATCGCATGCCTTTGAGACTCACCAGTGTGTATGTAAGTGTGTTTCTTCATATCGGACTTCTGATGGAACCTCTTGCCGCAATACTGACATGGATACGGCCTCGTATCGGAATGTATCAGAAGGTGCGTTGATAACGTCGACGATCGCTTGAAGGATTTTCCACACTGCTTGCACTCGAAGACTTTTTCTACGTTATGTACAGCTCTGCAAAGGATAAAAAAATGATTATGAGTATTCAGCGGCTAAACTGAATCAGTTTGCTTTCCCTATCTGCGACCGAAATCAACCATATACGACGTTGTTTCATACTTATTAGCAATCATCAGTCTGTATAGATCTTGCATTAGAGATAGACAACGAAAAGCAAGCACGCGGTTGCAGTCTACTAACTTTATTATTATAAAATGTCAGGAATTAGCCAATCTAACGGAATTTTAGCGGTTCTACAGCGTTGTTCAAAAGACAGAGGATCCCACATATGTTTGTATAAACACAGTCTTGAATTTTGACTGGTTATAGATTCTGAAGAGCAGAGATGTCTCATGGACTATAGCTGGCGTTGACCTTGGAGATGCCGCTACACGTCCAGGATCGAGCATCTAATTTGTGGTGATCATTGACAGAGCTAAACGAAAAAGATCTAAGTACCAGAATTATCTACTTACCTATGCTGACTCAAGCTGATCTCATGACCAAACGTTTTATTGCACAGTTCACAAGCGAAAGGCCTCTTTCCGTTATGCGATCTCCTAGCATGCACCTCTAGACCGTGTGGAGTGGAGAACATCTTTTCACATTTGATGCAGGAGTAGACGTCACCAAGAGGTACCATACCGGGTCGCATAAGCAAATGATGGTGGTGGGAATGAAGACTAGAAGGGTTGTTGATTAGTTGGTGTCGTAACCTGGAACAGACAAAGATTTGTTTAGAATTCTTCAGTCAGGCAGCCAATGTGACTTTGCTAAAAATATACAGAGAACAGAGAAAGATTACACACACAAGAGAGCCCCGGAATGAGGCTTTTGGGGGCCACAGAGTGTCCGCAAAGTTGGGGTTTTCCTTTTCAGAAACAACTACCCTTGAAATAACAAAGGTAATGTGTAGTGAAACGAGGGCGACCAAGTAAAAATAAATAAAGGAAAAAGTACTCACTCTCCAGTTGACGAGAAGGGCTAAGTGCGTCTCTGCCCGAAATCATACCGCTCCAACAGAAAATGAAATCAGCTGATGCGCTACCGAGCAGACGCCGGCGGTGGTGCAGACCACGAACAGAAGTAACAAATATGACGGCGTTGCCGCGTTTTCAGTTTTTAGGTAAACGTACTTTATAGGTATTGTTCGAAGTTATCGCCGTTTGATTCAAAAACACAGGTGCGTGCACGACGTAGCCCAGCATCGGTGCAGGCTTTGAGAATGGAGTCCCTCCCCCGAATGAAAGCACCAGCTTGTTCAATTCTGAGACGAAGTTCGTCAACCGTATGCACTTCAGTTTTGTACACTAAGCGTTTCATTTCTTCCCAAAGAAAAAAATCACATGATGTTAAGTCTGGAGATCGCGGAGGCCACGCTACGGGTCCATTACGTCCGATCCACCTATTCGGAAATAATTCATTCAAAAACTCACGCACGTCTAAAATGGGGCGGTGCACCATCGTGCAGAAACCATATTGATTGTCTTACACTTACTGGCACATCTTCTAACAAGGAAGGCAAAATGTTGCGTAAAAAGTCTAGGTATTGCATCCCGTTCAATCGATTTGGGAGAATAAATGGTCCAATGAGCATACCATTCACCATGCCAGCCCAAACATTCACCGAAAATGTTTGTTGAAAATGTGCCCGACGGACAGCGTGCGGATTTTCTACTGACCAAACATGAGTGTTGCGAAAGTTATTCACCCCATCCGCGTGAACGTAGATTCGTCTGTCACCAATATGCACTTCAAAAAGTCCGGATTATTGTCATGTTGATGCAACAACCACTCACAAAACCGCACTCTTGCTGGAAAATCGTCAGGTTGAAGGGCTTGTACACGTTGGACGTGAAACGGATAAAGCCCCTCTTCACGCAGCGTTTGCCACACTTTTCTTTTTGATACTTGCACTTCTCTAGCCACGTCTCTAGTGCTTGTTGTTTTTTGAAACGCAATCTATTATACGGGTTCGTTTACCTTTTCAGAAACAACTACCCTTGAAATAACGAAGGTAATGTGTAGTGAAACGAGGGCGACCAAGTAAAAAAAATAAAGGAAAAAGTACTCACTCTCCAGTTGACGAGAAGGGCTAAGTACGTCTCTGCCCGAAATCATACCGCTCCAACAGAAAATGAAATCAGCTGATGCGCTACCGAGCAGACAAGGAAGGCAAAAGGTTGCGTAAAAAGTCTAGGTATTACATCCCGTCCAATCGATTTGGGAGAATAAATCGTCCAATGAGCATACCGTTCAGCATGCCAGCCCAAACATTCACCGAAAATGTTTGTTGAAAATGTGCCCGACGGACAGCGTGCGGATTTTCTACTGACCAAACATGAGTGTCGCGAAAGTTATTCACCCCATTACGCGTGACCGTAACCGTCGGTTGAAGGTTGCATACTGACCTGACACACTGACCCCGACCCAGTTCTGTCGTCGGGTTGAGCCAGTGACCTTGTACCACTCGGTGATGTCGCGGGTCGCGGCTACAGGACGGTATTCAGATATTTTTGATGTTGCAGAGCCCTTTATCTCGGTTCCCTTAAGACATTGGTGTATATTGTACTAAGAAAAATTGCTTATGTTTTCAAGATCTACACGTCATGTAAAGGAAAACCCCAACTTTGCGGACACCCTGTATTGCCAAAATTATGACACTACAATGCGTAGTCACGATCCACTCCTTCAACTGTCACCAGTGACACTGCCACTGACAGAGATAGATCTATGTCCCATAATGTCAACGTCGGTGTTCCATAAGGAACTCGAAAGACTCAACGTTCTGAAGAATATGACTTTTCTTTTCTGAAACAGCTGGGCCTGAAGTGACAAAGCTAACTAGGGATAGAGCCTCGTAAGTAAATAAAATAATGGAGAAATGTACTCGTTTGATAAGAAACTTCGAGTACCGTTTACCTCATGTTGCTTAGAAATACCGACCGAATTTGTCGCCGTTATGTCAACTTTTTTCTTATTATGCAACAGCCTTTGTACGAGATAAATAAACCCAGCTGGTGCGGGGTGGAAACCTCTAGGAAAACGGCTTGAACACATGCAAGCATCAGGAGCATCTTGACAGCATTCACTGTAATCTGGGTTAAACACTGACCTTTCTACCTAATACTTTGCTGGAGTCAAGACAGGATTCGATATTGAAGATTTTTGGGACGTAGTAGATTTCGCTATAAGCTTGCTTATTTTAACATGTTCTAACCTGTACAGCTCTTCTGGAGAAGGATGTCCTGGGTACTGACTTGGTTGCGTCTGCCCTCCAGCCATGGCGGCTGCCATAGCACTGAAGTAGAGTGACGTGGTCGGTAGAAACCCCCTTTCTTCACCATCCTTCTGAGAAGGGTAGAACCCAGATGGGAAGAAGCCTGGGTGTATCCTGGGGATTAGTTGTGAAGTGTATTCCTGAGCTGACTTCATGTGGGCGTCTTTCATCAGGTCGATGAAGGGTGGATACAAGTACGATCTTGTCACTAGAAAAAAAATACGGTTCAAAACTAAGGTCCTTTCTGAAACCTTTGCAAATATGTATAAGTATCCGAACAAGGTGCCTACTCTTGAATTTTCACATCTACACCGTTTCCATACCTGATATCGTTTCTTGGTAACATGGGTTCTCCGTTTTCTTGGGATTGTCAGGCCTCAAAAGCGCACTAACTGAGAAGGCTTCAGATTTTTTACTAGGTGACTCTATTTTTGGAATTTCAGTTACTGGTGAAGGGCTATTCGTTCTTGAGTGTGGCGGTGAATCCACTTCTAGTTCTGGGGAGGTGCTGGTAGATGGTCGGGGCGATTCTTTTCCTTCCCATCTAGAAACAATATAGCAGGTGAAGATATTTATAGAACAAGTACCTGATACGAATTATTTTCATGGATATACGAGGTCTAGTAGAAAAGTAGTGGACTTTTTGAGGATCCAGTTGGTTCTTAAAATTTGCAAATTTGCAGATTTTCAGCATTGGCCTCTCCTGAGAAAATATGCAACCACAAGCTCTTCAAAAAGTTTTTGAGGTAGGTACACTCGCCGATGATTCCTCTCCATCCAAAGAAAAATTTCTGCGGGCGCTTATGTACTTTAGTATATAAAAAATCAGTCCATTACTCTTCTGCTATACTTTTTATGTCCTAAGATGCATCCTCTTCTATAGTAAGGTACCAAAAATGAAGACAATGACATGATTGATCGAGGAGCTCAACTGTGAAATAGAAATCCCCACTTAAACTTGCGTTGTTTATCACAGTCCAACAAATCGTCACAAGCATCTAGAGCTCTGTAAATGTTGAGGTTGACACTTAAGTCTTAAAATGCCCATGGATTATAGTTTATAGTTAGCGTTTACGTAGCTGCTGAAAAAAATGCATATTTATATGTTCATGCGGTATTTGTGATTGCCAAGATGATAGATCGCACGTTTTATTGTATACCGACACAGATAGTATGATATAAAATCAAACGTTATTGTATACCAACCCAAAGAGTTTTGGCAACCACCAATACCGCACACGTAAACGTTAACGTTTGCCTTTTTTGATTTTGATTTTCTGGCCAAATGAATTCACGTATATGTATTTATTACTTTTTACTGACGTTTCGACCACCACAGTGACAATGATTCTTCTTCGAATGATGATATGACGCACTTAAAAATACTTTATTGAACGCATTTTGACATTCAGCTCACCTGTGTTCACTAGCATATCTGGGAGGCGACATCCTTTCGTCTCCGCTGTAGCATGTCGCTTCATCTTTTGGACACCTCACCAGATTGTTATTGCTACTTTCGTCTTCATCATCAGACTTCGACACTAGCCGGCTGATGCCAAATTTGATGGCACCTGAAACAAATAAAAATTAATCTATACATTGATTTTTCCAATACGTGTCATCACATTACAAAATAGAGAACAGGAGCTAACAAACGGCGAGTTATTCGAGGTATTTATTTTGAAATTCAAACGTCTCACTTATTTTTTACGATATCTTTTCGATCTTTGCTTGCAACACAATGTGTAGGTTGGCTCTTGTTGCGGACTTCGTGTGTGATTTTTTCCCTCTCCATCTTCATATGTGCTTTCATTTCGGGCCTGATGAAGCCAACCAGCAGAAATACGTATCGCTCGGGTTACCTATCCTATTTTGTGCTCGAATACACTCCTTCTTTTTGCGGATTTTGCCCATTATTTTCCTATTTTTTTGTTATATATATATAAAACTTTCTCTTTAATATTGGCATGTGCTGACAAACTGCACTTGTTCCACAATACAAAGAATAACCTGCCGAGATGCGTGGAAAAAAGGGCAAATTGGCATTCGTTATAGAACATTAAGTGTTAAAGTAGTGGCAATATAGCAAAGCTTAGCTGAACAGCTGTCACAGTGCAGCCCATGAAATATTCAATAGCTGCCCTTTGTACATATTACACCCTCGATCTTTATGTTACGTCGTTTATCACCCACAGGGGTGGACTTTCTAAAGGGTGTCTTATTTCCATGCCTGATTCTTTCTATTGATAGGAGCTTTCAGCAGCTACTTGGCCTTGGATTTGAGCATGATCTTCAAGGTCATTTTAAGGTCAAGTCGATTTTTAAACGATACTCAATATTTTGGACGTCCCAAATGGAAAGAGCGGAAAATTGTACGTACGAGTTGATAATTTTTGAATTTTGACCTTAGAATGTCATGGTCAAGGTCATATATATTAAGTGTGGTGTCCCACAAGGAACTGTCTTAGGTCCGCTGTTATTCAATATATATTTAAATGATATTTTCCAAATTAATTGTGTTGGCAAAATAACTAGTTTTGCAGATGATACTGTAATATTATATGAAGGCACTGACTGGTCTGATCCGAAAAATTTAATTGAAAATGATTTTATCAAAATTATTCGGTAGTTTAACAGTAGAAAATTAAGCATTAACTACTCTAAAACACATTTTTTACCATTTGGATCTTATGCTAGACATCTGCCAAATTACACAAATTTCTCCTTCAATATTAATGATCAAAAAATGCAAATTAATAGAGTGCCCAACATAAAATACCTTGGAGTGGTCTTGGATCCTCACTTTCGATGGGACATCCATGTCAATTATATTTTAAAGAAAGTTAGATTTGTATCCTACAAAATTAAATACCTTGGGAATATATTGACAGAAAAATATCTTCGAACATTATAGCATGCACTGATTGAGCCTCATCTCACATATGGTATATTAGCATGGGGAGCTGCATGTTCCTCACATATCTATAATTTAGATGTTTTTCAAAAAAGTATTCTAAAAATGATATTTAAAAAACCGAAACTTTATCCCACTGAAAAATTATACGCAGATGTTCGAATGTATGATATAAGACAGCTTTATTTCTTACACAGTATCACTCACTATCATAAATTTGTAAACACCGACCAAAAAATTTAACATAATCATTATACCAGGTACAAAATTCGTGGCACAGTAGTTCCTCAACCGCATAAATCTATAATGCAGCGATCATATCTCTATTTAGCGCCTAAATTTTATGAAATTATACCTAAAGACTTAAAAGATTTACGTTTCGGAAATTGTTTCAAAAGAAATTTAAAAAAGTGGCTACATTCTATATCTAGGACTGAAATTCATAAACTCATAAATACGAAAATCAACTAAATACATAATCTACTGTAGCTAATTTTTGTCCTTTTTTGTCGTTTGCATTCTACAGTTTCAACTTAAATTTATTGGTCCATGTACAGGCGATGCCTTCTATTGGGCCTGTTTTGATTTTATATTTATTTACTCATATTGTTTGTTATCTTTGTACATTGAGTGAATAAATATTATTATTATTATTATTATTATTATTATTATTATATATACCCATGTGCGGTGATATAACTTGAAAGACAGTGTTTGTATAGGGAAACCACCGAAACAACATTTTCATTTGTTTACCCTGGACATTCAATGGTGACCTTGGATCTGACCTTGAACTTTACCTACAATGTCATTTGAAGGTCGACTGTTTTTAATAGAACCCTACACTTTCGACCGCGGAAATACAGAAATGGAAAATTTTATGTTCGAATATGTCCTTGATCATTTCTGCAACTTGACCATCAAGGTTAAACACAAGCTTGCCCAAATTTCTTGATCATTCAGAAAACTATGTAAACACCAGATAAACTGGCTCCACTGTTGTTTCCTGGCTACAAAAATCACATGACCTTGATTGTCATCATTGTCAAGATCAAAGGTCACAATTCGATATCCGAGGAGAAACCATAGACAAGTGCTTACCTGGGTTTGACCTCTTAAGGCCAAAATTTAAGAATGTTCAGGAATATATTTGAACTTAGAATTTTCCGCTTTGTTCATTTAAAAATGGGAGGTTTCCTTTGAAGAAAATTGACTTGACCTTTCAATGACCTTGACGGTAACGATCAAGGTAAAATCCAAGGTCACCATTATATAAATGGGAAAAACTGTTATTAATCGCGGGGCTAAGTATTTTCATAACATTAATAATTTACAAATTATTGGGACTTTTCAGACACCCTGTTTAATATACAGTGTGGTGAACTGTTCGATCAGGATTATGTTCCCAGCTATTGCTACGGCTGGTCTACACCAAGCAGGTTTTGATTTAGTAGACTACCCACTGTACTCGCCAGACCTACCGTCAAGTGATTTCGATTTCTTAAATTTGAAGGACGTTTAAGGTGAATAAGATTTAAAGTAATCAACAGGTATAACGTACCATAGAGGAATGATTGTCAGCAGCCGCGAAAAATCACCAGGAGGTTATGAAAAACAGAGGTGTAAGTCTCAGATCCTTTTTTGGAGCGGACTGAATATCAGAAAATTGCCAATTCTCTGGGAAAATACCGGATTCGTAGGATACCTGGAAGAGACGCGAAAGAACTGGAGCGCCATCTAGCGACCATAAACCGGACTAAGCTGACAATTATCAAGAGGGCAGATGAATACTTTTTCAAACAAGATCAAGATCATCAAAATCGGTGCAATCGAACAGAGGTCATGTCACTTTTGACATTATACTCGTCAAACTAATCAAAATATGAGAAAATGACGTTACCAAAGAAATTCTGAAATTGAGCTGCCAACACGGTAAGGCTATTTAATTATTATACAGTTTTTCGAAATAATGGCATTCGAATTTTTGAAATTTGAATGACGCCACCTAGCGGCCATTTTAGGAAGCTGAAAATAATTCCCAGCAATTTCTCTTAGCCATACTTATCATAATGCTTTACCGAATCGTATTTCTATAGATTCCACAATTTTATGGAGCTACATATGAAGTGCCCCTTGTCCCGAATACACCCCTGTTCGAGACAAAATAAATGGAACAGTATTCTATTCAGCAGCAGAGCACAAGGGGAGGATCCCGCACCCTTTGAAAAGACTCACCCCCTGTAAAACTATTTGGTCACAACCTAATGATTCGTAAAACTATCAAAGGAATAAATTACGAGCGGACTGAAGAAGGGCTAATATAAGGGCTAATAAAGGTGTAAATGGCTATATTTTTCTAATCGATTTTTTCGTTCTCGCCAATTAAGTAAATATAATCAATCAAGTGATACGATTGCTGTTCAAATAAGGGTGCCGTGCAAGAATAACAAGCATCAATCATATTTGGGTATTGTTTGCTTCTCACGCTATACCAATAGGTAACATCATAATTGAACACTTTCCCAGTTTTCTATTAAGAATATATCAATTAAATTGACTCTACATTTTTTACGTGTGATCCTTTTTTCTTGCTCTAGTCAGAAGCCCCATCATGGCTTCAGAGCCTTCCTCTCAGGTTCAACCAACATATGTGGGTGTGGGCTCCTGGGGACATTTTCTTGATTCATCGTTTGCTTGTCATAATTATCACCATTTCATCCCCTTCATACCCTGGGGCCCACTAGCGCTGGGTCGATTCTGAACGAGTCGTGCCAAAGGAACAATGCTGCAGAAGGAATTGAATGCAACGGTTCCTATCAGCTAGGAGGAATCGATTCCGATAGTTTTGATCCCACTTCTGATAATTTCGGTTTCGATTCCGGTGCTTTCGATCCTGATGCGATACCAGAGCTTGAAACCGGGTTGTATTTCAACAGACTGTTTGAGAGGAACGATACCGACCAGATTCGAGTGTTGCACTTTAATATCAGCGGTTCTACACGAATAACAATTTACAAGTTAATTATTGTATCATTCTAGCTGCCTTTTTATGCTAAATATACGTTATAGCATTGAAGCTACACAAATATTTTTGAAAAGCTTTATCGAGGAACTCTGCGGTGTTCCGTTATTCGATTACATTTGTTACAAAACATGAAAATGATATAAGGGAGTTATCAGAACAATTTTCATGATCTATTTATACTCGAGGCTGTGCTTATAAGGTGTCTAGGCTCAGGCAAACGTGGCTTTCTGCTGAAGATGCATTGTAGGCGTGTAATTTAAAGAGTTTTCCATTAAGAACTTGACAACTTTTTTTTTAAATAAAACGCAAACCATTTGAGATATCTCGGAAATATTATTATGGGATTGAAGTATACTCAAAATATTTATGTGTGACAGTGGATCCTCACACACTGAATCAATCTGACTGATATAGAGAATGCAAAAAATAGGTCCTGAAATGGAAACTTGAGAAACCCCAGTAACAGCAGTGACGATTATGATGATGATGATGATTACGTTCATGAAGACATTAAGACAATGCTCCATGTGAGTTTCTGTGTTGGTACTAATTCAAAAGTTCTAGTTCGGACTTCGATTGTCTATACAATCTTTAAGGTCTCGAAACATCTGTTCGTACATTGTCTACAAATTGTAAACAACGGTTGAAGCTCCTTCACTGCTTATTCCCGTGAACAGCGTTCGCGAATGGTCCACCAAATATATTTACTCTTGGAACGTGTGATTAAAACTGCATCACAACTCATCCGAGAGGCGTTACGAATTCGCGCAATTACTGCCAATTTGCTCAAATAACCGGGAGCGTGAACAAAACAAAACCAAACAATCATTACAAAATCCTTCGAATTATACTCGATTCCCTTTCGATTTACGGACCAATTTATATTTAAATGCTCGGTTAATCGAGATGAAATACAAACAAATCCTTTTTGGTCGATTTTCTGTTTGTACCTTACACGTTCGCGTTTACAACATCATCCAAAGCGCATCGTCGCACAAATTGCAACTAAAGATACACAGTGGTCCACATATATGGGGTTGTCCAAAACGAACGCAGGAAAGTAAACGCACATTAAAACAAGAAAGATTGATATTCAAATCAAGTTGGGTACTTTATTTTGAAGGTTCATTTATACCATTTATGTATGAAAAATAATATCGCTCAAATGTTCACCACGACTGGATTTACAGACGTCCACGACATGGTCGAAATTTTCAATGACATTTTGCAACATGGTCGGTTCTATGGCATTTATCTCGGCAATGATGTTGTTGTTGAGTTCTTGGAGGGTGGCTGGTTTGTTGACGTAGACTTTGCTTTTCAAAATATCCCTATTAAAAGAAGTCCAAGGGAGTCAAATCGCACGATCTTGGTGGCCATGGCACATTTCCTCTAGTCCTCTATCATCACGTCATATCGCTCAGAATTGACGGTAACGGCTTCCCCGGCCGCATTTTCGAAAAAGTAAGGTCCGATGATGCCTTTTGACCACAATGCACACCACACAGTCACTTTTTGAGGATGCTGCTCTTGATACTCACGGGGATTTTCGTTCGCCCAGATGCGGCAGTTTTGCTTGTTTACCATCCCATTCAAAGTGAAATGCGCTTCGCCGCTGAACATGATTTTTGATGAAAAATTGGCATCAATTTGGCGGTGTTCAAGGAGCCAATCTGAGAACGTTCGGCGCGAAAAATGGTCGGGCCGACGAAGCTCTTGCGTCAATTGGATCTTGTAGGCGTGTACATTCAAATCCTTGTGGAGAATGCGGAGCAAACTGGTTCTCGAAATGCCCAATTCTTGGGATCGACGCGTTGTTGATTGTTTCGGATCGTCTCTCACACTCTCCTTCACAACAGCAATATTTTCCGGTGTGCGAACGCTCCTTGGCCGGCCAGAGCCTGGCAGATTTGCCACAGAACCTGTTGCCTCGAATTCACGCACCACACGACCGATGGTTGTTTCGTTTGGGCGGTTGTTGCGACCGAAATGTTCACGAAGCGCGCGAAACGTGTTTTTTATTTTTGCACCATTTTTGTAGTGCTCTTGAATAACTTTAATGCGGTCTTCAATCGAATACGCCTCCATAGCGATCAATGGTAAACATTCATTAACAAAATGACATGTCGGTGACAGAAAACAAAGATGGCGTCTATGTCAAATTTAGTTGACGGACCTTTGTGCCCCATATGTTTAAAATTAAATGAAAAAGATAGAGGGCTTCTCAAAAAGCTACACAGAATTTAACATTTAACTGACACCGTAAATGTACGAGAACTGAATGCTTCTTTATCACCAAACAATACACGCAACCTCCACAAAAACTAAACAGAAAAATCTGACCATTCTTGTTGTTCATGGCAAGATAAATCGATATGTACCAGTAACAATAAACATACATTTTGTCACTCAGTGTACATCTGTCCACTTGTTTCTGATCGCAAGCTAGCTGTATCTCATCCCGAACAACTGGTAACGTTCTTGGAGAATGATAAAGGGGTCACGCGTGTCCTGCTGGCTAATGTTCTGGAGATCTAGGAGGCCTGAGAAGGAGGTTGATTTGGCCGTTATTGAGGTAGCCTATAGTAGCTTCCCAGACATTGCCATTCAGCTATAGTGCTTATTTTGTTGGCGTTAACCTTATTTTTCAGAAATCCAAAGAAAATACTTCAGATATGACATCGTATTTCCTCTATCTAGACAAATGCTGAGTTACTTATCACTGGACAACAAATTTTAGTTTTTTAATTGTATCTTGTGGGAAAAGTGCACTTCTTTGTTAATTTTGGGGCGCTGAATCCAAAAATGACAATGAAATGAAAAAATTAGGTGCGGTTTAGAAAAAAAACTTTTTATTTTTAAGGATACATTAAAAAAAGTAACAAGATTCATATACTTATAAGAATCACTATATGCGTTGTCTTTCTGCTGTTCTTTTATGGATCGTTTCTGGAGCATCTTTACCAAGAGTCCAACAGTAGTCTGCAAGCATGGAAGGATTCCACTTTCCCTGGTACCTTTTTTCCATTGTTGAAATATCCTGATGAAAACGTTCGCCGTGCTCATCACTTACGGCTCCGCAATTGTCAGGAAAAAAGTCCAGGTGTGAGTGTAGGAAATGTATCTTAAGAGACATATTACAGCTCATCTTTTGATACGATGACAGCATATTTTTGACAAGGGTTTTATAGTTGTCAGCTTTTCTATTTTCCAAGAAATTAGTGACCACCAGACGGAAATCATTCCAAGCAGTTTTTTCAATACCTGTTAAAGGTGTTTTCAAAAAATACCTTCTTTAACCTTTGCCTCACTTAGTCTTGGAAATTTCTGACGCAGGTATTGAAAAGCTGACCCATCTCTATCTAATGCCTTGACAAAGTTTTTCATTAGGCCCAACTTGATATGCAGTGGTGGTAATAAAATTTTTTTTCGAATCTACTAATGGCATATGCATTATACATTTTTTTGACCGGGCGCTAGGAATTGACGAACAGGCCAGTTTTGTGTGGTGTAATGAAGTGCCTTTGCCCGACTGTCCCATTCACACAAAAAACAGCAAAACTTTGTGTAGCCTAGCTGCAGCCCAAGTAAAAGTGCAACAACTTTCAAATCGCCACAAATATGCCATTGGTGCTCATCGTATTTTATGCATGTCAATAGGTACTTCATATTGTCATATGATTCTTTCATGTGAACTGCATCCCTACAGGAAGAGATGGTAAAATATTTCCAATATGCAATAACACTGCCTTTAAACTCAATGTTGAACTGTCTATAAACAATCTCCATTCTTCTGGGTTATAGTTTATATTTAAAGCCGCCAGTAAGCCGTTAATATTACTGCAGAAAACCAAGTTATTCTCCATATTGAAAAATGGTTCTAAGTCTTTGTGGCGTTTACGAAAAACACATACCGAAACATCGTCTTCTAACAAGTTCCACTGCTGCAGTCTTGATCCAAGTAACTCTGCCTTACATTTTGGATGTTCTAAATCTCTTACAAGATCATTTAATTCTGACTGTGTTATTTTGTGCGGTTGGTGGCATGACGTGCTCGGTATAAAATCAGGATCTCTTGACGTTGATGGCATATCTTCTTCCTGACGAATCACTCGATCGCCATGATCTGATTCGTTTTCTGATTCGCAAGTGTAGGATTCTGGGGGTTTTGGAATAGGATTTTCGTCACTGTGAGGCACAGGTCTCATCGCAGATGGTATGTTTGGGTAGTTAATAACCGATTTTTTTTCTTGGACATACCTGTGGCTTGTCCAACACAAGGTACCATGCAAAAGTAACAATCATTAATATGATTTGTAGGCTCTCTCCAAACCATTGGGACAGCAAAGCGCATAG
>CAVLJG010000005.1:5272549-5394181 GCA_963669975.1 Acanthoscelides obtectus
ACCGTTTTTGCCATTTAACCAGCTCCTCAGACTTGAAGCACATGTATTACAGCAGATGTGGGGTGCCCACTGTTTGTCTTGATCACCTAGTTTACAACCGAAATAAAGCTGATATGCCTTTGTTATTACTGGAGTAATAAACCGTCTCTGAGACGCAAAAGTCACATCACCACACACGTAACAAAACTGATCTGGATTGTTTACACACTTTCGAGACATCTTGCATGAACGCTGTCAGCCAACTGAGGAAAAAATGCCTAATATAAAACAATATAATGTACACGTATGTATAACGTAACACAATCATGCCGATTACATCATCTTTCCTTGCCGAATATAAAAATGTAGCACGTGCATTCTTGTGAATTACAGTATATTAACACTGTCATAGCAGGAACACATATAATTACCGTATCTCTAAAACTTGAACTAATATTGAAAAAATAAGTTTCATTCCGGTTTTAGCACATTAAAAATGGTAATATTTTGTTGATTTTATTTAGGATATTTTTTGGCTGTTGATTAGTGATGGCAAATACATTAGCGTCAGCCTCAGTTAGCATGCGACAATAGCATTAACGATACAAGTAACTTTATTTCTTACTACAGTGAAAAGCTTGATTATTGAAGAAATACAGAAGGTGAAGCTCGTCTCGTTCAGTCTGATCCTCCTAAGGACCATGGACCAGAGTCCTTCCATGCTTCCAAAAATGTTTCTTCCTATCTTTAAAAATTAGAAGCTATCTGATAATACTTATTGTTATTTATTAAAATACGCGACTTTTCTTTTATGCTGTTGAGCAGCTGGAAGATATCAAATCTTTAAACGCCTTTCCCTATCATGCATACAAAATTTGATGGCATTTATCTTTGAGGCTGTTGTGGCCATGATCAAAGTTCGTTAGTCTGCATCAATGTACAATTTGCTACTAATCATGAAGTTTTTTCATGTACCTCTGTTGGAGTGTCTATTCCAAAACTCAACCTTGCTGGCATCTAGAGGTAATCATTCCAGGTACCCCAGATTTAATTTTTATTTTGTAGCCCTTTGGCACGACATTTACTCAAATACTTCAATAATTCACTTCAAATCTTCTTTTTCTCTTAGCTTAGTGGCATGATCATTCCAGGATCAGATATGGAGGGGTCAACGACGTGGGCTCTAGGTCGTCAAGTACACTATATAACATGAGTTACGATCATCGGTGACAGATTTAACCCATTTGCATTGTGCTAGCTCGAAGTAGTGATCCATTATAAAAGGATTAAAGTAATGTTTCCCAACAACCCTTTTTAATCCCTTTCTCGTGCCTGGTGCCTAATCCAAAAATTACAGTACTTGACATCGTCGTGTGGTGGTTGAATAGAACTTAATCTTCGTTGCCCTTTAATTTCATGCTAATGTAGATTACCCACTTTTTACATCCAGATGCCTACTGGAAATTGCTGGAAGGGGTAGATCGGCGAAGATAAAGACCAATCAATGAAGTAAAAAAGTTATTTCCTTGGGATAGCTTTGGAATTGGATGATATTGTAACTATTAAGTGGTTTTATCGACCATCTCCTCAACCAATCATATATGACGTCATCTTGATCCTATCAGGGCCATATATACTAAGTGACATATACATCCGAACACCCAGTTTAAATGGTTTTATTTTAATAAAAGTTGGTGAATGTATTTATCTTACTGTAAATAACAAGTGAAAAAATGTTCAGCCTTATCAGTTGGACATTCCGGTTTTTATACTGCTTTTTTTTTAATTCACTAACGCTCTATAAATGAATATTTCAGCCGCAGTAAAGAATCAACGTTGGCGGATTTTGGTTCTTGACATCCGTTACGATCGGTTAGGATGCCTAGAGTACGGAGACCTGTACGATTTCGTCAACTTAGTGAGTTTGATAGGGGCCGTATAGTGGGACTTCGGGAAGCTGGACTTTCTTTTCGGGCAATTGCAGTTAGAGTGCAAAGAAGTGTAGACACTGTGGTTAGGTGTTGTCAGGCATGGCTTCGAGAAGGCCGTACGCAAAGAGCAAGGGGCACTGGACGCCGCCGTAGAACAACAGACCGTGAAGATCGCCGCCTAAGATTATTGGCCTTAAGGGACCGTTTCTCCACTACCAGGTCCATTGCAAATGAATGGTTTGCAGAATACGGAAGACCTATTGGCATGCGAAGTGTTTACCGACGAATGAGAAGTTTTGGCTTGTTTTCATACCGGCCACACTGGGTCCTCCCTTTAACTCGAGAACACCGACGTAATTGCCTTGAGTGGTGCAGACAACGGTAACTCTGGGATCAGGAATGGAACAGTATTGTCTTTAGTGACGAGTCTCGATTTTGTTTAGGAATGCACGATGGTCGTGCCAGGCTTAGAAGGCAACGTGGTGAAAGGAGGAATCCACAGTTTTTTGTTGAAAGGCATGTTCATCACACTGTTGGAGTTGTGGTTTGGGGTGCTATAGCTTATGGTTCCAGGTCACCTTTAATCTTCATCAGAGGTAACATGAACGCGCAGCGTTATATCCACGAAGTTCTAGAACCCCATCTTTTACCCTTTCTTGGCACCCTGGCAGATCCAACTTTCCAACAAGATAATGCCCGACCACATGTTGCAAGAGTCACAATAGACTTCTTTCAACATAATGATGCCACATTGTTACCATGGCCACCAAGATCTCCCGACTTATCCCCAATTGAGCACGTGTGGGATATGATGGGTAGGAGATTGCTCAATTTGCAACGTCCTCCTCAGACTCTAGAAGCACTTCGAGAGGAGTTGGTGGTTGCCTGGAATGAGATACCACAGGAGAACATTGACCACCTGATCAGAAGCATGCCTAGGCGCGTTAGAGAATGCGTAGCACATCAGGGTGCATCCACACATTATTAAAGGTCAAAGGGCTTTAAAGCAGTGCAATCATTTTGAAATCTTTATCATTTACTTATTTTGCTTCATTAAGTACTTATACAAAATTTTATTAAAATAAAACCATTTAAACTGGGTGTTCGGATTTATATGTCACTTAGTATAGGTTTATGGTATGGGAGATAAAGATATCGTGACTGGTACCAGGGTAGCACCTACATATTAGCCAGTTTGTTGTAGTAATGGTCAGCTATTAGTCTTAGAATATGACTATTTTATGGGGTACAATGATTCTTTAACTGCGTATTGATTCAGAATTTTCTACATAACATCCGGTTTCCTCAGTAGTGCCTCTAGGATCAGTTTTTGGGCCAGTTCTCTTTATTTTGTATATAGCAGATAGCAGATACAAGCAGGGTTGTGACCTTTCGTAGTATTAAGTTTTTTACTGACGACTCACAATTATTAAATTTAGAAATTTTGGAAGGACAAATAATAGAAGACGTGAATTCTATTGAAAATTATGCTCATCTAAGGTCCCTTATTGAAAATAATGCGAACGTTACTCTAATCGGCCATGCTATTCAGATAGAGATAGACTTATAGATGAAAATGTCAAATCTATTTCTCATGTAAATAATGTAACTAAAAATTGTCTTACTGTTTTACAGCATCTGTACTTAATTAAAAAATACTTGATTTTAGATAACAAAAAATTGTGAATCTTTAATAATATGTAAAATAACATTGTGAATTAGTACACTATCCATCTCGAGACTGTACGTCGGATTCAATGTGTGATTTCCGTTTAAATTTTGGAACAAGATTTTGTTAAAAATTGTTTTCAATATTCTAGTGAAATAAAAATCGTTTATTATTATATTTTATATATGATACGATTTTTAATCAATTATTTAGTTTGCCAACGATGCTTTGAAAATATCACTTCTAAATTCTGGAAAATTATCGTAACTACTCTGCCTTACGTAAATGAAAGTAATAGGGAAGCAACTTTAATACCGCAAAAAACCATCCCTTATCATGATCCTAAGCCGCCTACTCTTCATGTTCACCACCCTTGATTTCCGTCTGGTGCCACCCCTTGTCTTTCTCGGCGGGAAACGTTCGCAAACATTGAAATATTATGTAAACACTTGACGCGTCCCCAGTCGGAAGTCCCTAATAGTTTCCTTCCCGAGTTTGCCCATCCCTTCCTTCCTTTCCCGCCTTCCCGCATCTTCCGGAGACAATATCCGCCGCTCACAGGTGACAGGTCAATGTATATGCAAAACAAATGCAAAGCGGCTTTCAGGATGACAAATGACAGTCGACGATACACGGCCACCCTGGACATGCAAACAAATCGGTTGGATTTTCCTTGAATGTACAATGAGGACAAAAGAATACGGTGTCAAGTAGGGCGACTCTTTTAGGCAATATATTTAAAGGGTGGGCCATTTAAAAGTTTCGATTTAAAAATAAAATGTGGGTTTTCCGAGCCCCAGATACGGCAATTTTGCTTATTGACGTAGCCACCAATATGAAAATGAGCTTCGTCTGAAAAGATTATTTTTTTCGCAAAATCGACATCATTGATTAGTTGCTCGTTGGCCTATGTAGCGAAGGCAGAACGAAGTGGATGGTCACGCGGCTTCAACTCTTGAACCAATTGAACTTTGTAAGGCGTCATACCGAGATCTTTCCGCAAAATTCGTCGTAAACTGGTGCGGGAAATGTTCAATTCTTGGGAACGATGACGTGTTGACGTTGATGGATTTTCACGCACACTCGCAGCCACAGCATCGATACCTTCGGGTGTACGCACTGTACGAGCACGCTGACGTGTTGGAGCATCAACAATGAAACCAGTTTCACGCACTTTATTAATAAACTTGCGTATACCGGGCGCTGTTGGTGCTTCGTTGCGACCGAATTTTGAACGGCATTTTCGTGCAATTTCTGCCCAATTGTCTTTGTTTTGGAAATAAATTTCCAATATTACCCAACGTTGCTCAAGCGTAAATCGATTCATTTCGTTCAGCGGAGATAATATACTGAATTTTATGACAAATCAGATTGACATAAGTATTGTCAGCGTCAAATTAACACGTGGTTCAAATCGAAACCGATAGATGGCCCACCCGTTATAATCATTCTAGACAAAAAGGTTTTCAGTAATATTATAAGGTTGAGAGTTTTCGAGTTATGAGGTATTTAATGCAAGTTTTGTACCAGTCTATAGAGAAGAATATGCTGAACAAGGACTTTTGCCTCCACGTTCCTTTCTTATCAGTTTCAGTATTGTATTTCATTTGTTCTTTACTTTGGTTTGTATAATGAACTTTGCAGTCAGTCTCGATTCAGAACTAATTCAATTAACATCATTGTATTTGGTTATTCTCAAAAATAAATCTTTTTTAAAAACGTTTTCGTTGAAGAAAGATATTTGAGTTGCATGAATAAGTCTTCAATGCTTGAAAAATCGGATAAAAATTATTTTATTTTTAATAGTAAATTACAAAGTATCCAAATGCCCCTACAAAGCCCGAAAGAGTATTTTAGGCTGAGTTCATTTTAAAGCGATTTGTGACTTCGTTAGCCTAAAATTGGCGAACTTTTGATGTACGTTTCGTAGAAAATGTTACAGATACCGAAGTAAACGTGTATGTTGTGCAACATTTTATACTAAGTGACATATAAATCCGAACACCCAGTTTAAATGGTTTTATTTTATTAAAATTTTGTATAAGTAGTTAATGAAACATAATAAGTAAATGATAAAAATTTCAAAACGATTGCACTGCTTTAAAGCCCTTTGACCTTTAATAATGTGTGGATGCACCCTGATGTGCTACGCATTCTCCAACGCGCCTAGGCATGCTTCTGATCAGGTGGTCAATGTCCTCCTGTGGTATCTCATTCCAGGCAACCACCAACTCCTCTCGAAGTGCTTCTAGAGTCTGAGGAGGACGTTGCAAATTGAGCAATCTCCTACCCATCATATCCCACACGTGCTCAATTGGGGATAAGTCCGGGAGATCTTGGTGGCCATGGTAACAATGTGACATCATTATGTTGAAAGACGTCTATTGTGACTCTTGCAACATGTGGTCGGGCATTATCTTGTTGGAAAGTTGGATCTGCCAGGGTGCCAAGATGGGGTTCTAGAACTTCGTGGATTTAACGCTGCGCGTTCATGTTACCTCTGATGAAGATTAAAGGTGACCTGGAACCATAAGCTATAGCACCCCAAACCATAACTCCAACAGTGTGATGAACATGTCTTTCAACAAAAAACTGTGGATTCCTCCTTTCACCACGTCGCCTTCTAACCCTGGCACGACCATCGTGCATGCCTAAACAAAATCGAGACTCGTCACTAAAGACAATACTGTTCCATTCCTGATCCCAGAGTGACCGTTGTCTGCACCACTCAAGGCGATTACGTCGGTGTTCTCGAGTTAAAGGGAGGACCCAGTGTGGCCGGTATGAAAACAAGCCAAAACTTCTCATTCGTCGGTAAACACTTCGTATGCCAATAGGTCTTCCGTGTTCTGCAAACCATTCATTTGCAATGGACCTGGTAGTGGAGAAACGGTCCCTTAAGGCCAATAATCTTAGGCGGCGATCTTCACGGTCTGTTGTTCTACGGCGGCGTCCAGTGCCCCTTGCTCTTTGCGTACGGCCTTCTCGAAGCCATGCCTGACAACACCTAACCACAGTGTCTACACTTCTTTGCACTCTAACTGCAATTGCCCGAAAAGAAAGTCCAGCTTCCCGAAGTCCCACTATACGGCCCCTATCAAACTCACTAAGTTGACGAAATCGTACAGGTCTCCGTACTCTAGACATCGTAACCGATCGTAAAGGATGTCAAGAACCAAAATCCGCAAACGTTGATTCTTTACTGCGGCTGAAATATTCATTTTTAGAGCGTTAGTGAATTAAAAAAAAGCAGTATCAAAACCGGAATGTCCAACTGATAAGGCTGAAAATTTTTCACTTATTAAAATAAAACCATTTAAACTGGGTGTTCGGATTTATATGTCACTTAGTATATGATACGTGTTGCTATTCGTGCCTAACGCCAAAAGGGTTCAGGCATTTTACTTTTCGACCATATTCTGTTGAAATCTTACGGCTAAATCGATGAAACGCCAACGTATGTATCCTTTCGTGAGTCCAGGCTTTGCATGTGTTTGTCTTCACAATGTCTACAATATTATATGGCCGCCAATATTTGCTCGGTGTGACAGTGGGAATTTTTGATTACCATGAACTTACAGTTTGTTATCTATGTATATCACGGAAAGGGACTACGGTAAACAAAAGATATTTGGTTTCGTTTGGAAACATTGTCGTATAATGCTAATGCAGTTCGTCTGGGTTGGAAAATTGTGTTAATATTATATGAGATGCGCAATGGCTACTTGCCATGCATATATCGCCGCTTCGATGCGGAACAGTTGTTACATAATTTCTCTATCAGAAATAGAAAATTGCAGATTAGGATAGGTGGTAACCCTCAACACAAGTTGCTCTTAATTTATTTCATCAGCAGAAGAAAATGGATGCGTATTGACTGTAAACGAAAAGTGGAAGAAGAAACGGGAAATAATTTTCAAGGTCATGGAGATATGCTTAGCGAGAGATACGCAAGGTGTTAGACAGAATAAGGCTCCCTAGAACGTGATATTCGCGACCGAGCACCTACACGACGTCTCCGATGTACCTTCAGCAAGCTGTGCCCTGTAAATTGTCCCGAACGTGACACAGGCTGCAGTGATCTGCAAGTGCATGTCGTGTAAATTAGACTGGAGGCACCCCCAGGGGCCCATTCCAATCCGGCCCAGACAATTAACGTTCGCGATTTGCCGTGCCCCCGCTTTTCATCTCTTCACGATCTCTAGGGTGTTGAAGATTAGTCATTGTCACCACGATCAGTGTACAGGGTGTTCGCGATCGAAGTCGAAAAAACGGTATATTTTCGCGCGGTACGGAGACTTTTTTATCAGCCGTCTCGCCGTTTATCGAAATATCGACTCGAGATCGGTCTCGTTCGATAGCTAAACGACAGGCGCACAGTTTAGGGCAGAACTATCTGCGTTTCGCATCGTAGTTTATTTTCTAGAAATTTTCAAAGAAAACGCGAGAAAAATGGCAAATCGCAGTAAAAACTCCGATATATCCTTTATGCCGAAGAGAAAAGGAATTTCGCATGCCGCGTTTTGTACATTTCGACGAGTACTATAAATTACGTAGAGAGGGTTTTTTCCATTTAGGGCACCGGTTTCGAATAAACGAACTTCGAATGTCGTCTCGAATGACTATTTTGCGTATAAAGCGCGCTTTTCGCTGTCCACGGTCTATCTCCTCCGAAGATAACGAAGATACGGACATGGCCACTTTCGCATAAGAAAGCCCATACTTCGGACTTCGGATCGCAACTTTTTCCATTTCTTTGTTTGTTTCTGTTGTTTCAATTTTTTAAAAATTCATCGACTATATGCTACTTTTTGGAAAAATTAAAAGTGGCAATATCTAGAAAACTAGAAAAGTTTTACTGAGGTCATGTTGATTTTATCTGATTGATCTGAAGTCAATCTACCTCCCGTGTCACTCTGGCGTGTTACTTCTAGGACCCCAGTATAAATGTTTGTCAATCCTCCTCAATGTGAACAAATTAGTGTAGTCTTTTAACTGTGATGCCAGATTTTGATTATTAAGCGGTGATCGATTGTTTTTTCGGGGAAGATCACGTGACAGGGGTGGATCGTGGCGTTTGATGTCGACGCGTTTTTTCCGGATTTTTTCCGGGTTTGCGAAACGTTCGAAAGGAAAGCGATACCGTTTCGGAATCTAGAAACTCGGCGCTTTACGGGGGAGCGAGAATCGTCGAGGTGAGACTAAGAAACCTGATCGAAAACGGCCGGTGAAGTCGAAAAAACGGTGGATTGTCGCGCGGTACGGAGAGTTTCTTATCAGCCGTCTCGCCGTTTATCGAAATATCGACTCGAGATCGGTCTCGTTCGATAGCTAAACGACAGGCGCACAGTTTAGGGCAGAACTATTTGCGTTCCGCATCGTATTTTATTTTCTAGAAATTTTCAAAGAAAACGCGAGAAAAATGGCAAATCGCAGTAAAAACTCCGATATATCCTTTATGCCGAAGAGAAAAGGAATTTCGCATGCCGCATTTTGTACATTTCGACGAGTACTATAAATTACGTAGAGAGGGTTTTTTCCATTTAGGGCACCGGTTTCGAATAAACGAACTTTGAATGTCGTCTTGAATGACTATTTTGCGTATAAAGCGCGCTTTTCGCTGTCCACCGTCTATCTTCTCCGAAGATAACGAAGATACGGACATGGCCACTTTCGCATAAGAAAGCCCATACTTCGGACTCTGGATCGCAACTTTTTCCATTTCTTTATTTGTTTTTGTTGAAAAGTTTCGATTTTTTAAAAATTGATCGACTATATGCTACTTTTCGATGCGTGAAAAAGTCACTTTGTTTTCCCTTCTCTGTCCTGGCCTATTACTACTAAACTTAAGCGAGTAAAAATCATATAGCGATCGAAAAATAAAGATATTGAGCTTAGGAAACGATTCTGACACAACCTAGATTTCCTTTTTTTATAAACCTAATTGGATCTTGAACGGACGTAGGAACATCTTATAGTTAGTATTTCATGATCAGTGAAACTTGGCAGGTTTCTATCATTCCCACAATGTCATGGATGTTCGTAAATATGAGATCTATTAAAGTTTTGGATGTATCGGTACATCTGGTGGCTGCACGAACTATCTGTTTAAATCCAGCCGCTTCTGATGTGTGTGTGTAAGTTTATGATGAAGTCTCCAACTACCACAGAATTATTTTGGCTCAGATGCTTTTGATCTAATAGAACGTTTTCAAGCATCTTTAAAAGAAGAAAACAAGTTCTGCCCAGCAGTCTGTCCTTTTAGTGGAATATACTTTAAAAGATCTTATTTAATCGTAAAAATCATCCTGACGAACACGGCCATCTGAGAGGTGTCAACGGCATCTGTGGATTCATCCAGCTTCGGTGAAAAATAAGCTCAGTTATCGAAGTCATTTCTTAACTGTAAAACTATGTCGTTTCTCATTACTTCTACTCGTCTCATCACTGTATTAGTAGAAAGTTGCATACTGCAATTGATTAATTGTTTCAGTTTTCCGTTCTGGTTGCAGACAGATTTTTCAAAATTCGAATGTACAGTTTTATAATGCTGCTCGATATTCCCTTTTTTAGCAACGGAAACAGATGTATTACATTACAAACATACATTTTTATCTTCAACTTCTGTAAGGAAATATTGTTCTTCCCATTCCGAATGGAAATGGTATGACTTCATGTTCTTACTACTGCTCATAATGTCTTTAATTGCAGGCCAACTCTAACCCAACCGCTGGACTTTGTGCCGTTCGGATTTAAACTGAGCGCACTGTCGCCGCACCTTGCGTATTTATTAGGTTCAAGGTGATCGAGATCGTTCTCGAACAGATCGCTCGCCGCAGGGTTGCCGCTGTTTGTGTTTACTCTGGGAATTTGCAAAATTTACGGAAGCTTCTACGATTTTTACACCATTTTAAAACATGTCGTGAGCCACCAGAGTTGCTCGCGATCGACGGGTTGACGACCAGTACCTTAGACTATAGACTAGCCAGTTTCCAGAAAAACCAAAACAACTCTGTTTGATCCTCCTTTAAACCGGCAATCTAACAATAATTTATGTTAGATTAAATGTGATTTACAATCGAGAGCGTAGCGAGTCGGGTCGATCCATCATCGGTGCCATCGATATCAGAAATCCCTGCTTTATCTTGCTGCTTTCATCGAACCGCTATCAGCGCTCCGTTTCTACACACACGTCTGCTCGCTAATCCGTTCGCATACAACGGTGCGGCTCAAACTGCCGGTGGAAGCGGAGCAGCTGGATTTGGATCTATAAAGATAACGGCGGTTTTCAGTGGAAATGCCTGGGCGGGTTTGCTTTTCATGCACCAGATTGCACAAATCCTCTTTAACTATCGAAACAGGAGAAATATTTCGATTAGATCAAGTCACGATCGAAAAATGGATTTTCAACACGCTTTTATTAGCTTGGCCTGTATGTATGTATACTAAGTGACATATAAATCCGAACACCCAGTTTAAATGGTTTTATTTTAATAAAATTTTGTATAAGTACTTAATGAAGCATAATAAGTAAATGATAAAAATTTCAAAATGATTGCACTGCTTTAAAGCCCTTTGACCTTTAATAATGTGTAGATGCACCCTGATGTGCTACGCATTCTCCAACGCGCCTAGACATGCTTCTGATCAGGTGGTCAATGTCCTCCTGTGGTATCTCATTCCAGGCAACCACCAACTCCTCTCGAAGTGCTTCTAGAGTCTGAGGAGGACGTTGCAAATTGAGCAATCTCCTACCCATCATATCCCACACGTGCTCAATTGGGGATAAGTCGGGAGATCTTGGGGGCCATGGTAACAATGTGACATTATTATGTTGAAAGAAGTCTATTGCGACTCTTGCAACATGTGGTCGGGCATTATCTTGTTGGAAAGTTGGATCTGCCAGGGTGTCAAGATAAGGTAAAAGATGGGGTTCTAGAACTTCGTGGATATAACGCTGCGCGTTCATGTTACCTCTGATGAAGATCAAAGGTGACCTGGAACCATAAGCTATAGCACCCCAAACCATAACTCCAACAGTGTGATGAACATGTCTTTCAACAAAAAACTGTGGATTCCTCCTTTCACCACGTCGCCTTCTAACCACGACCATTGTGCATGCCTAAACAAAATCGAGACTCGTCACCAAAGACAATACTGTTCCATTCCTGATACCAGAGTGACCGTTGTCTGCACCACTCAAGGCGATTACGTCGGTGTTCTCGAGTTAAAGGGAGGACCCCGTGTGGCCGGTATGAAAACAAGCCAAAACTTCTCATTCGTCGGTTAAACACTTCGCATGCCAATAGGTCTTCCGTGTTCTGCAAACCATTCATTTGCAATGGACCTGGTAGTGGAGAAACATTCCCTTAAGGCCAATAATCTTAGGCGGCGATCTTCACGGTCTGTTGTTCTACGGCGGCGTCCAGTGCCCCTTGCTCTTTGCGTACGGCCTTCTCGAAGCCATGCCTGACAACACCTAACCACAGTGTCTACACTTATTTGCACTCTAACTGCAATTGCCCGAATAGAAAGTCCAGCTTCCCGAAGTCCCACTATATGGCCCCTATCAAACTCACTAAGTTGACGAAATCGTACAGGTCTCCGTACTCTAGGCATCGTAACGGATCGTAAAGGATGTCAAGAACCAAAATCCGCCAACGTTGATTCTTTACTGCGGCTGAAATATTCATTTTTAGAGCGTTAGTGAATTAAAAAAAAGCAGTATAAAAACCGGAATGTCCAACTGATAAGGCTGAAAATTTTTTCAATTGTTATTTACAGTAAGATAAATACATTCGCCAACTTTTATTAAAATAAAACCATTTAAACTGGGTGTTCGGATTTATATGTCACTTAGTATATGTAAAGGAATCTTTGAGCATAATTTTCACCAATTTTCAGAAGTTTGATTAATTCGAAACTTTTTCAAAGTAGTGCATTCTCACCTTGTTCATTGCGAATGTTGCCATTAATCCTTAGTTGGGCTTCTACCGTCCACAAAATGTAAGGTTGTACAGTCGATCATGCAGTTATTTACCTAGGCCCGCGATTGTTTGCTGCTGGACAAGCTTATGTAGCACTTAGTCGTGTAAGATCTTTAGACGGTATTCGGATTGAAGAACTTGATTGCTCTAAGTGAACAGGAAAAACAGCATGCAACAGTGAAACTTTTAATGAAATGATTAGATTACGAAAAGGTTCGTAAGACATTTCAATATCACATGTCCACAAAAAACTAATTGATAAATCGAACTAAGAAATGAAAAGTAAATAATAGTTTAAAAAAACTAAAAAAAAAACGCGCTTTTATAGCTAACCGACCTAACAAGTAGAAAACAATTTTTAATTACAAAGAGTTTATATTATAATGGTAGATGGTCGAACCATCAAGTTATTTCGAATTACGGGCGCATTATATATCGAACTTATATCATTTATTTTCCCGTTGTTACCGAGATCATAAGCGTTTTAATGATAGAACGTTTTTGACTGATACTAAAGGCGATATCGAATCTTGACAATATTATATGTATTAGATTTTATCATCAATATTGTCAACCGACTTTAGTCGAATTGTTATTAAGTGTGTGGTGAACTATTTTGCCGTGACTGAGTGACTGGTACTTTACTGAAAAAACGGAATCTGTATAATCCGGTATTCTATACAATACCTAGGTAATGTATAGAATACCTAAAACGTGTACGTAATGTATCTAATATTACTTGTTTTTTACTTTGCCTAGGTATTCTATACAATACCGAATGCGTTGCCGGTAATGTATGTAAAAGACGAGACCAACGAACGGATTATGGCAATATCAGCTGCAAAACAGCTACAAGGCGGCTACAAAACTAAACTGAAGGAGCGTGAATGGTGGTTCTCCGCAATGCCTTCCCAAGCTAAAGGTTAGAATCCCATAAGAAAATGGACGGGGTAGCACCCAAACCAAAACAACTAAGCGTAAGGTACCAAATGAGAGGGGTACTACTCCATAAACTGATGTTTGCGGGTCTAATATTACAGAATCTGGAAGTTACGCCCACACCACAATCTCCGCAGAAAAGTTAAAAAAATGGTAATTTTGGTAAAGTTGATCTTAAATAATATAACTCGTTTCATTTGCCCGTTTACACATTGCCTGTGGAACAGCAGGTACTCTATACAATCCTTAGGAATTGTATTCAATACCTCGGTAAAGTATGTAATAGATAATAATATTGATAATATTCCATATATTGCCTGGACAGGCCAGGTATTCTATACATTGCCTAGGTTTTGTATATAACACCTGAATTGTACAGATTACCGATAACATACATATACATTTTTAGACAGAATAAAGTTAATCATCCTGAAATCAAGTTATGTTACCAAGGACGCCAAAGACCGAAATAGATAAATCTATCGCACTTCGATTCCCATGTTCGCCTAGGCTAATAGGCGCCAGCGCCTATCAAAGCACAAGACCGCTCATCCGGCTGTTTGTCAACAGCATGCCGGCGGCCCCCCGTAACTTAGGTCACTGGTCAAACAATTAATTAAATTGGGGGCTAATAGAGGGGTCGCCGGCAACGACTGCTAGCTGCATGACTACCGGTTCGGAAATGACGTCATCATTGCAACACTAATTCTCGCGACCACTTGTGGGGTCCCGTTATTATCGGACACGCGATCTTCCGGCTAGGAAGACCAGACTAGAGATCTTTATTCGGCAACATTATTTGTGTAGTAAGAGCGCAAAGTACTTTGCCGCTTAAAGAGACGCGAAACGGCGATGCTATGCACTTTTTGACAAATGGGATACACTACCGTTCAAAAAAAACAAGGAGTCTGATGGAAGTCAATAAAGAAAGGTACGAAACATTTATTTTCTTAATTATTAACAACGTACAACTATTTATAATCAACGGTGCATGATTCTAATGGCCTCTCGTTAGGCGGACGGCGGACAACAAACTTCAAATTTCCATTCATCCCTCCACAGGACCTTCTTCCAGTCAGCAACTGTCCAATTTTGATGTTGTTTGGCACAATTCAGTACATTTTTTTCTGTTAGTAATTATGAGATCCCAATAACAGTGTGAGCGACATTTTGATTTCAACACCCTCTCAGTGATGCTTGATTTCCATGGTGATGGTTTTCAATAAATAAAGAAAAATGAATACGTACTGAATGTTTTTTTTGTTTATGATGTTTTTGAATGGAAATATGCAGGTGCTCAAATACTTTTGAGCGGTAGTGTATTTTCCAAGATTTTTATTGCGAAGTTAGTATGAGGGACACCAAAGAGGAATCTACCTAGTCATGAAAAAAATCATTGAGACGCACATGCAAAATGTGTCACGTAATATATACTAAGTGACATATAAATCCGAACACCCAGTTTAAATGATTTTATTTTAATAAAATTTTGAATAAGTACTTAATGAAGCATAATAAGTAAATGATAAAAATTTCAAAATGATTGCACTGCCTTAAAGCCCTTTGACCTTTAATAATGTGTGGATGCATCCTGATGTGCTACGCATTCTCCAACGCGCCTAGGCATGCTTCTGATCAGGTGGTCAATGTCCTCCTGTGGTATTTCATTCCAGGCAACCACCAACTCCTCTCGAAGTGCTTCTAGAGTCTGAGGAGGACGTTGCAATTTGAGCAATCTCCTACCCATCATATCCCACACGTGCTCAATTGGGGATAAGTCGGGAGATCTTGGTGGCCATGGTAACAATGTGACATCATTATGTTGAAAGAAGTCTATTGTGACTCTTGCAACATGTGGTCGGGCATTATCTTGTTGGAAAGTTGGATCTGCCAGGGTTTCAAGATAAGGTAAAAGATGGGATTCTAGAACTTCGTGGATATAACGCTGCGCGTTCATGTTACCTCTGATGAAGATTAAAGGTGACCTGGAACCATAAGCTATAGCACCCCAAACCATAACTCCAACAGTGTGATGAACATGTCTTTCAACAAAAAACTGTGGATTGCTCCTTTTACCACGTCGCCTTCTAACCCTGGCACGACCTTCGTGCATGCCTAAACAAAATCGAGACTCGTCACTAAAGACAATACTGTTCCATTCCTGATCCCAGAGTGAACGTTGTCTGCACCACGCAAGTCGATTACGTCGGTGTTCGCGAGTTAAAGGGAGGACCCAGTGTGGCCGGTTTGAAAACAAGCCAAAACTTCTAATTCGTCGGTAAACACGCATGCCAATAGGTCTTCCGTGTTCTGCAAACCATTCATTTGCAATGGACCTGGTAGTGGAGAAACGGTCCATTAAGGCCAATAATCTTAGGCGGCGATCTTCACGGTCTGTTGTTCTATGGCGGCGTCCAGTGCCCCTTGCTCTTTGCGTACGGCCTTCTCGAAGCCATGCCTGACAACACCTAACCACAGTGTCTACACTTCTTTGCACTCTAACTGCAATTGCCCGAAAAGAAAGTCCAGCTTCCCGAAGTCCCACTATACGGCCCCTAACAAACTCACTAAGTTGACGAAATCGTAAATGTCTCCGTACTCTAGGCATCGTAACCGATCGTAAAGGATGTCAAGAACCAAAATCCGCCAACGTTGATTCTTTACTGCGGCTGAAATAATCATTTTTAGAGCGTTAGTGAATTAAAAAAAAGCAGTATAAAAACCGGAATGTCCAACTGATAAGGCTGAAAATTTTTTCACTTGTTATTTACAGTAAGTTAAATACATTCACCAACTTTTATTAAAATAAAACCATTTAAACTGGGTGTTCGGATTTATATGTCACTTAGTATATACTTGCAAAATTTAAGTTAATGTTGATCATCAGTAGCCAATTTATAAAGTTGTGAGGAAACTTAAAATTAGGGCACCGCAGATTCATAAAAGGTCTGAAACAGTCGAAAACAATACTTGAACCTTTTTTTGAGGTCGAGGGCCTTTTAACTTTGATTTTTTCAGCTTGCCTGAATTTTTATTGTATTCAGACTCTTTCAAAATTTTTATTTAACGATCCCTATTTGTTGTCCATCCAAATCTTAACTTTGGTTTTATTACCTTTTTTACCTTTTATTACCACTTTGTATTTCATATTTGTTTTATTTATATATTGTTTGTTTTTCATTTTTCTTAATATCATCAATACATTACTATTATTATCCCAGTAAGGTGAATTTTAAGATACATAAACTTTTCGTGTTTTTTTTTATTTACTTCTTGCTCTATAAAAATTGCCACATTTGTCTGAATGAGCCTGTATGATGAATAAACACGCTGATCAGTGGATTACTTAAAATACGCACACCGATGAAAGCCTCAACCTTATCTGAAGCAGCTGAAAAAATCTAAATCCCTGCACAATAGTTCATAAATCAAACATTATCATTAAAAAATAAAGAACCAGATTACCAACGATACAGAGATATATGATAGTGATGCGGTATATTACTTTCATCGAGTTTTATCCTTTAATCTGATTTGCAATAATTGCAACAGATCGGTCTTGAATACAAGGTGTTCCAAAAAACAAAAATCGAATAATCTGTGACATTAACAACTGGGCTTCCATGTGTTGTCCCATGAACTACGCTGTACAAGATTAGATAAGATTACATAAAAGGGGTTGGCTTGCTAGCTTCAGTGCCACTGCGACTAATATACAGGGTAACTGCGAAAGGTTGGAAAATCTCGAAACTGGAGGATTTTGTATTTTTCCTTGTTGCTTGAGAAGTATTTCAGATTTTGGCATTAAACTCGGTATAGGTAGGTTTTCTAGTACAAGAAACAAGAATCCGTTATGTTTTTATGGCCAAACTTCTAGAGGGCGCCACTTACAGCACTACTTCGATAAATAACTTATCATAACTTTTTTGTGCTACCCTGTATACAACAACTGACTAAAAAATCTTATATTCTCGCATTTCCACAACAAAAAAGGTTTATTTGTTAGAAGTCTCTAAAGTTAATAGTTTTCGAGATATTTGTAAAGGTTCCGATGCATTATTTGTACCATGGTAATAAAACATTTTTATAACATAAAAATAAAGTTGCTTTGGATATCTGGGTAGCGATGATATGGTTTCTAATGCTTGTCATAATACTGCTTTAAACTCCATAAATAATTTTAAGTTGACAACAACTTAAACATCATGGAGTACGAAGATTGTACGCTGAGTAGGTTACCGATTGGGTATTTCCATACCAGATAAGAAGAAAAAAAGTTTGAATCATTTGTTAAGGAGTATTTTGGTGACGATTGTCGAAACAGGGAAGACCTTTTGTGGTAAAAAAAATAATAGACAGTAACGGAGTAGAAAACGTGGATATTTCGGAAAATAATGAAACCCAAGAAGATGGAGACAAGCTATGCGATTGCCTGTACGAAGAAGATATAACGTAACTGGTTCAGTTAATATGAAGGCCACGATATGTGAAAAAAAGTAATATCACAAATGCCGACCGAAGAGCGTTAAGAAGAATAATCGTGAAAAACAGGCGTGCCAATTATTTACAATTAAGTGCTCTGTGGAGTGACGCTGTTGGAAGGAGAATTTCGAGGTCCACAACTCATAGAGAGGCCCACAAACTGGGATTTACGTACAAGGTAAGTTTTTTTATAAAAAAAGTGAAAGCAAACCCTAAAGTTGCACAACTTATTTATAGGCCAAAGAAAAGCCACTATTAACTCCACTGCAAAAGAAAAATCGGCTTAGATGGGCTAAAGAACATAGAGAATGGACACCTCAACAATGGTGTGGAATACAATGGAGTGATGAGGCCCGATTCGAAGTTTGTGTTGGTGACAGTCGCCGCAGAGTTATTCACAAAAAAATGATGCGTTCCATGTTGACTGTCAGAAGAGAAAACTGAAATTTCCAGTATCCATTATGGTCTGGGGCAGTATGTCATCAAAAGGAGTAGGAAAACTTCATTTTATTGATGGAAATGTGGATACAAACAAATATTTGGCAATTTTAGAAGAATCGCTTTTACCATTCATGGAATAATGTTTGACATCCGGCCAAGATTTTGTGTTACAGCAAGATGGTGCAGCGTGCCATACCTCAAAAAGGGCTATAAAATGGATGGAAGAAAATAATGTACCACTTTTGAAATGGGTTTCTAGCAGTCCAGATCTGTCACCTATTGAAGCTTTGTGGCACGAGATGAAAAAGGTTCTACGACAACATCCTGCTCGTACAATCACCGAACTGAGACAAAAGCTTCAAGAAATATGGGATTGTTTTACACCAAATTTTTGCCAAAACTTGGTTAACCCTACGCCCCAAAAAATTTCAGCCGTTATAAAAAATAAAGGTGATGTTACCCAATGGTAATCTTTCAATTGTTGCTTTGTTAACTTCGCCCATTTATTATTATTGTTTATTTGTTCAGATGTTCTGTTAGTTATAGGTCTAAGTGATTTCAAATATGTATTTTTTACGACTAGAGTGTATCTAAAATGTTTTTGAGAAAATAAATTGTTTTAGAAGTAAATAGTTTCATCATGTTTAGTTTATAAAGTCATATTTTGGTACAAATCTTGAAGTGGTAACGGGCTTGTATTGTTTGTTATTTTTGTAAAGATGACTTAATGTTTTGTTTATTTAAAGAAAAATAAGTCAATTTTTTCGCTCACAGTATGCCATCTTGTGTGCAAAACTGGAATATCCAATGTTTTTTTGTTAATAATCGCCGAGTTGTTTACTTTTTTTACAAAAAAATATACGTCAATCAGTTGGTCAACCCCATTAAATTGAAACTGTTTTCTCAAAATAACACAATTTTTTAAAATAAAAATGTAGGGTGTTCTTTCACCGTCTGAAAAAACTATAAAAGTGGATATATCCGGATTTGCACGCGAGCTCCTCAGTTGGTCTACTTCGTGTACCTCTACTTCCTTCTATCCGCACACGACACACACTCATTACCGTCATTGCAGTACAATTAACACGGCGGCCAATTCCGGATAGGAGAAAGCAACATCGTCGCTAACACGGTGACAATATAGCCATTATGTTGGCAAACAAACAAGTTGAAATTATTTTTTCTGGGTGTAACATTTCTTATGGGTATGGATCTATTGCGATCCAACTTATACAGTGTCTGAAGCTCTGTGTCCAGCCTTGTTCCTTTAACCAGGCTCCATAGCCTTGACACAGGGCTTTCAATGCAAAGAATCAACTTACCATTTGATTTATCTTTTTCACTATACTCAGGTATAGGCACCATATACCTTGGACCAGTAGGTGTGATCGGTGCTCCCCAAAGGTTTCTGCAATAGTTGGAGAAGCTAGTTGGCGATAGAAATTGGTGGAGTGGAGAGGTGGCCCTTTCAGAAGCTGTAACAAAAAATGACATCAAGATGATTCACGCATTTCTGGACAAATCGACTTCTGACTTCTGACAATGCAGCATATACATACAAGGTGATCTTTAATGACATGCTAATATTTAAGAAGGCGATTCCTAGAACCGTTTTAGGGGAAAAAGTATATGTATACTTTATCTGAAGTCACTTGAAACACTGTGAAATACCGGATGCGTTTTATATATCTATATTTAACACGCTCTGTTGCTGCAAAAATCGCCAAATTTCGCAGCAAATATCCCCCGTATAACATCAAAGGCAGTTTCACCGGTCCACGTGGAGTAAAGCACGCCTATGCGTGGACATAGCCAATGAGAAAGCGTGTATTTCAGAGCTCCGAACAAGTGCAGGTGGCTACTGAAAATTGAAACAGTTTAGCCAGTGCCGTGTAGCGGTGAATAAACGTGTTTTCTTTAGTCTGTCCGTGTTTTTTCATAGATTTTATTAGTTTGTGTGTTTTTGACTTTTGAATACTCAGTTTACTTGTTGATTTAATTGTTGTGTTGATTGTTCTTGTGTGTCCTAAATATGGCTCTTTGGAGACCTTGGGAAAATGCTCCAAGCCACGAGGAGATGGTTGATGAACCTGCGCAGGCAGAATTCTTTCATAAAGATTTAGAGGAACAGACCCAAAGAGTAATCCTAAATATGTATGATTGTCTGAAGAACGAAAATCCAGATTCCTCGCAAAATCAAATTTTAAACAGAATTTGTATCCTGACAAAAATCAGTCGGTCTACCATTTATCGGGTTATAAAACGGGGAGATGTAGTTAACCATTCCTTCCACAGAAAGCGCATAGGGCAAAAATTAAAAAGAATAGACGTGGGTTTTCAGGAAGATATTCCTCGTATAATATACGGATTTTATAAAGAAAATTTGGTGCCCACGTTGGAAATGATACGGGATAAATTAAAAGATTATCCTGAAGATTTTTATAATTACAAATGCTTAGACTCACTGCACTGTATTGTAAAACTGTGTGGTTTTCAATACAAAAAATTAGATAAAAGAATGGTGATTATGGAGCCGTCTCGAATCGTTGAATTGCGCCAAGAATTTTTGCACAAAGTTAAAATCTATAGAGAGCAGAAAAGAAATCGGATTTACCTGGATGAAACGTGGTATGATACCCATGATGTTGTGCAGTACGGCTGGGTTGACGACAGCAACAAGTGCATTTTAAATGCACCATGCAACCGTGGAAAACGAATCATTATTCTCCATGCTGGCAAGGAAAATGAATTTATACCTAATGCCTTCCTGTTATCTGCCAAAAATATCAAAGAATCATGTGCCGACTATCATGAGGACATGACCTCCGACTTATTTGAAAAGTGGATAGAGCAGCAGTTAATACCAAACATTTCCCCAAATTCAGTGATTATTATAGACAATGCGCCATACCATTCCCGACAGAAAAACAAAATTCCGAATGCAGGCACAAAAAACAAGACATTATTGATTTTATGAAGGATAAGGGAATGGAAATACCACAAAAATCAACCAAAGCCATATTATTGGATCTTATTAAAAGATAAAAATTTGAAAAAGAGTATGTTGTTGACAATCTTCTTCAGCAAAATGACCATGAAGTATTACGTCTACCTCCCTATTACTGCATTTTTAACCCGATTGAGTTGGTCTGGGCTGCTTTAAAAAAAAAAGTAAGAAAACATAATCAGACCCCTCAATTAAGTGAATCGCTATTGGCCACAATAAGAGATGCAGTATCTCATATTGCTGCCACAGACCTATGGAAGCAGTGTTCTAGGCATATTATTGAAAAAGAAAATGAATATTGTGTTTTGCCTCCTGTAAATCCCGTTGTAATTCCTCTACAAGATGACTCTAGCGACAGCTCCGAAGGCGAGGATGATATATAAATACCTATAATGTAAGTCTTTATATACCTTTTTATATACCTACCTGCTATGTAAATATTTGCCTATGTCAAACGTTGGAATTCTGTAATTTTTCCATTTCTTAACTTTCAGTCAACATAAATTAAACTCCCAATATAAGTATTTTTTATCCCAAATCAAAAAAATAAGAAGATAGTAAAATCCATTTATTGTGATATAAAAACATTATTATTATCGTTCTAAATAAATGACCGCACGCCTATGATACGCCATGAAATTACAAAGGACGCGCCGACCAAAGGTTTTGCCCTGAAAAGGCCAATGAAAGGCAAGCATTTTGAGACGACAGAGGGGATCCAAGCAGCATGCACCGCGGCTCTCAAGGCCTTCCGTGACGCCTTCAATGCTTGGAAATCGCGCTGGCAGCGCTGCATCGACGCAGAAGGAGCCTATTTTGAAAGTTTTTAAAGAATTGGAACGATTGGCTCAAGAAAAATTTTTAAATCGACTCAGTCCTATTACTTTCCGGACAAACCCTGTACTTAATTTTTACGGTTCTACTAAGAAGGGATGAGGGCTAAAAATGTGAGTTTCTTGGACTCGTTGCTCTCAAATATCAAGCTCTACTTGCATGCAATTTCTTGTCATGAAATACATTGTTTTGTTTGACCCATGACTTGACAGGTCAAGCGAATAAATTCAATAATCTTAAAAGTACGAATATCGGAAATGACAAATTACGCTGGGCAATCGTCTTCGCTTGCATGATTTGTTAGTACAATTACAATTTAAGATGACGCATCTCAGGCGCCACCGTAATCGCACTGATTTATATGCTGTTTCCTTTTTATTGTTAAATTGCGGACGAAGACTAAATGACGGCCTCAACAAGACATCGGATAAACTTATTGTAAACATTACATTACAGCCGTATTTCATAAGGCATGCGGTAATATGTACGATTCTATATCAAACAATGGATAGGTTCGACATGAAATTGAGTTTTTGAAAAATTTATTAGACCGTATATTTTTTAGTTGCAAGTGAACTCACGTTTAGTAGAAATAGTTTATTGACATTTTACACAAAGTGTACTTATGCAAGTAAAAAATTACATACATATCCAAACTGTAATACAAAGGGCACTATAAAAGTTTTGCAATATGACTTGACAAACGGACGCAGGAGGCTGCATGTTACAGCATGTTAAGATATGTCGATGAGTGCATAGTAGCCACCAGCAGCACAGCACGTCTGATGATTTAGTTGTTCATTCGTATTGACAAAAATACGTTTTCTCATTCTTTGTTGTCGAATAAGAAGTTTTCCCACAAAAATTGGTGTACCCATTTTATGCGTCCATGTTTTGAATACCCCTGGAAGAACTTGCAGCAATAAAACCAAAATTTACAATTATTTCGCAAACCAGGGGTATTTTTATCTAATATGATTAGACTATATAGAGATATGTGATATTAAATATTTGAAGTGTTTAGATAAATCACCCTGTAAGACTGAATTCAAAACTTTTTTATTTAGAAATATGGAAATTCCTTGGTCTATATTATCTACCATTTCATTATGTCCATTCAAGTACGGAATACCCCCTAGAAGGTAGGCTAAGAAAATATATCGAGGAAAAGAACGGGGTGGCGGAGTGCCGCAGGGATCCGTCGTTGGGCCGTTGCTGTGGAACTTGTTATAAACACTACTTAGTTTCGCTTTTATGGGAAAAAAAATCATCTAGTTCCATGTGAATTGGCATTGGCACCCATGAAAAAATCATTCTATTAGTATTTGCTAATGTTTTTTCTGGTGTTATGGTATTATCATACATCTTCAAGGTATTACGTAAGCCCTATCGCCTGGCGGATTAAATATAGTCATTAAACGTTTTCTTTTATTCTCTTATAACTGGTGAGCAACCGAGGCATAAATACTCGTATGTACGTAATATTTTTTGTGATGTCACAAAAACAGGTCTACAAACTTCAGTAACTTTAATTGCATACGTTGCGTTTCACATACCATTACGATTTCATTAAAAATAAATCTGAATGGCAACCACATGTCAACGCATGTCCGCAGAGGGAACAACTGCAAGAGATCCATATATATGTATACGCACTTCAGTGCAGTCATTTTAAGTAAATTGGTGTATCAGAAGAGCCACAACAGCGCAACCTGTAAATCAATGGGAATAGACAGCACTTCTTTGAGCCCAGAGGTATGTATAAAATTTTCTCTGACAACGCTGAATACCACCATATCATACGTGATCAGCGATCATGAAATTTTCCCATAAATTTTACAAGTACCTTTGAATGTTTTGTTGCCCGTTATCTGACAAATACAAATTAATGAGTGTAACAGATAGCAATTTTGATTGATACATTTGCAAGCGAAGTAAGGTGCAAACGTTAGTTGATTATTTTTTCCTTCTTATAGCACTGAATCTCATTTCCAATGCTGGTGATCGTTAAAGTATCCCCAGAAAGAATAGTTTTATGACGTCATTTTTCACTCATTTTCAACGACTTTGTCAAATAGACCCAAAGATTTATCAATATACAATTTTAAGCTCCATCTCATCTGCGGTGGTGTCGTCACTGACACACCGCTACAGGAGAAATATTTACATATTTTACAAATGATGGATTACACATACATATATTTTTCTGAATTGTATGATCCTTAACTGTACCACACATTCGCCTAGCCTATTTGTGTTACTGCTTTTAAGATGGTCATCTGAATGTTTCGTCTAGTAGATTGACTCAGTACTTATGACTTAATATTTCCATCGTTTAGGTAGTTGTAGATTTTGAAAAGCGATTCACAGGCGGTGGAACATAGTGTTGCAACGTTTGAGAGATTCCCGCTTATTTTCAGACATTGTTTGGAAGGGATGATAACTGTAGATTGGAAGCTGTAGATGGTAAATGTATCATGGTCTATCAGAGGTCTACGATTCAACATATCTAAACGATTTTACTCATCCCCAAATATACAAACGATCTACATACTTTTTTGTTATCGTGATCTACCTTAAGAGAAACAAACTACTTCTCGTTGCAAAAAAAATCTGTTTAATAATAGCGACTTCTTTGGTTAGTAGTGAAGGGTGATTTTTTGACACTACATAATCTAAACCGTACATGTGCGGACTATATATATTACCTTATATTATGACTCGACTATAACCGCAGATGAGAACATGTGTGTGTATGTTACAATAGCAGAAATGAAAAAACGAACAGAGGATTTACTGAAGATACATCATGAAGTGTTCCACATGTTGCGCATAAGTCATTGTGCTGGATATACACAAACACTTGTAAGTACTGAGGAGTAACATAATACTTATTAGCCGCGAGAAAAAAAATGATATCCGACATGGTACAACAGAGGATATGATTTTCGTTTTTTTCGTTTCATTACTCGGTGGAGATATTCTAAACATCCAAATGAGGAAGTTGACAAAAAGAGTCATTAATAGCTGTTTGAAAAAATATTCTACACGATCATCTGTGGTTTCATTTATCAGCCAGATTAAGCGAAATGGATGATAGGGACAACCAAAGAATGAGTTTAATGAACGAGGTGTTTCCACCTACACAAAATATCCTTTACATCCGTTATTCAAGATTCAGATCCTTTTTGTTTTCCCGTCGTTTGTTAGAGAAAACCTATACCAAATTCGCACTTTGAAAGAGACTCAAATCTGCACTGCAATCGTCAAAGATTTCAAAAATCAGATATCTTGTTTTTTGGATACTATATGACACGTACATCAAAAAGCATGTACCTTTTGAAAGTAATATTTTTCGTTGTTAAATAAATAAAAAATGTGCTGCTCAGCGAAAAACTTAAGACACAGATGTGCGTCGTACGAGCTTTTCTGCATGAAATCAAACCTCAACATGATTTCAGCAAGGTATTTAAACTACATAACCACCCTACATGCTTTTTTGCAAAAAAAAACATTTTCGTTCCTGCTTCTACTTCAGCTTGATAACATTATCGTGTTCCTAAATCAGATGTTTTTTCTGGGGAAAAATCCTCATTCACAGCAGATCCTATAAGAGCGGTATCCTATTATTTTTAATAAATAATGCCCACATCAGAGACTGAAAGATAAATCGGCTGAAATAGATTTCGATTGGAAAAGTAAGAGGATTTTGTTGGTCGTTTCCCATAAATACGACATATACACTCTCTGTTAATATTTAATTTTTGATTGGATCATCCAGTATGTTCTTAAGTTACTGATCTTTAGCAGTATATGATTTGTTGTCGTCGGACAGGGTCAGGGTCGGATCCAGGGGGTGTCCTGAGCGTGCGGACTCCCCCAAAATATCCGAAGTTTGAACGTGCTCAATTTGCAGACCACCCCACCTCCACTGTTCAATCTTGAGTCACCGACACCCCTCCACTCATCTATAATTTTCAATTACCCGAATGTTGCTGCATGGGCGCCCATGAATTTGGCGGACATTTGAAACTCGTGTAGATGCTCCTTTACAACACTGGAATGTGAATTCTAGATCATTCAAAAGCCGGACCAGACACGCTGTCAAACTTGAACGATTCTGTAATCAACAGGAATACAGCTCAACAGATAATGATCAAAATCCTATACAGGGTGTTAATTAAGTATTTTCCATAAATTTAACAGCCGACTGTTTGAGTAATTTTAACACAAAAAGTTCATATAAGCATAGATCGGCAAATTCTTCGCTCTCGAAAAAATGTTTTTTATAAATATCTTATATATCCTTTACCTAATTTTGTTGTGATTTGGCGGTGCTATTTATAACATTAAGAAGCTAATTTATCTCTAATCTGATTAAATTTATTAAATCCAGTGACGCCTCAAGCGGGACTTGAACGAATATTTCAGACAAAAAAATGTACGCCACTGACTTTTGTGCAACTTTTATTATGTTCCTTGAATTAAGCAAACAGAAGTACAACTTTGTCCCTTGAATTTTTTTCGTACCTTACTGAGTTTTCGAGAAGAAAAGTCCACTTCATTGCATATCCCTGGACCACTCAAGAAATATGGGAAAACGATTATTTTCTTTTTTATAATTCTTTATTACTAACTATGTAACAACAACAAAAACTAAATAACATTGACCTAAAGGAAACACAAGTTACAGAAGCAACTCTGCTCTCTTACAACAGCGAAGAAACAAACCTAAACGAAAACCAAATATTCCAAAAATGTTACGCCGCAACATGCTTTTAAAACTCCACTTTTCCCCCTGTACTCCACAATATCGACCAAAATCCATTTATCCATCCAGTTCGATATCGTGCTCAAATATTAATCCGATCAGAAAGTTTTCTAATACGTCTGAAATCTCGAAGATATATAAATTTTTCCCGGATTCCCGGCCAGAGCAAGCTTGATCGTAATTATGATTTGGTGTCAGGTAATTCGAGTCGCCGTCTCCAGAGGGCGCAATTGCTAAAGCTCCGCTCTCCAGATATTGGATTTATTATTGGGATTGCCAGACACAGCGAGGCAGGTTGCTTGAGAATCGTGAGGTATGATGAGAGGGGGAGAGGAAGCAGGTTCTTAATACGTTCCTTGGGGGATATCTACGTGAAAAGAGGAGCCGATAAAAGCTCGGATACGAGGTGTGTCACATAAATACGAATCAGATCGTCACTATTCGGCATACCACAGGGATCATATTTAGGCCCTCTCCGCTTTGTTTATTTTATTAATGAGCTCAGTGACTATTTCCCAGCCAGAGCAAGCTTGATCGTAATAGAGATATTGGATTTATTATTAAGATTGCAAGACACGGCGAGGTAGGCTGCTTGAAAATCGTGAGGAATAATTAGAGGGGAGAAGAAGGAGGTTTTTATTGTGTTATGAACATCTTCGTGAAAAAAGAGCCGATAACAGCTTGGATCCGGCGTACCACACGGATCAAATTTAGGTCCTCTCCTCTTTCTTTAATTTATGAATGACCTCCCAAGCTGTTTAACCTGTCACTCACTGAGAAGTAGCAAGACATAAATTCATATATGTCAAAGACGGCTCTTGATAAAAAACTCTTCATAGACACAAGTTAAGTTTTTTTTTCAAAAAGGATCAGTGGAAAGTCAAAAAGCGAAGTTTGAGCGATTTTTACTTTCTTCATTTTAGGCATTTTTCTGGCCTGCTCATTCACCAGATCCAATCTCCCTATGATTTCAAATTGCTAAAATCTAAATATTGGAGATTCGAATAGAACGATTCTTTGAAATATACTATACTTCTTCCATCCAAAACACCGAAAGATGAAGCCATTAAAATTTAACTTTAAAGAGTAATATAGGGTTGTCCAATAGGGACGCAGGAAAGTAAACGTCAATTTGACATAGACGCCATCTTTGTTTTCTGTCACCGACATGTCATTTTGTTAGTTGAATGTTTACCATTGATCGCTATGGAGTCGTATTCGATTGAAGACCGTATTAAAGTTATTCAAGAGCACTACAAAAATGGTGCAAAAATAAAAAACACGTTTCGCGCGCTTCGTGAACATTTCGGTCGCAACCACCGCCCAAACGAAACAACCATCGGTGGTCTGGTGCGTAAATTCGAGGCTACAGGTTCTGTGGCAAATCTGCCAGGCTCTGGCCGGCCAAGGAGCGTTCGCACACCGGAAAATATTGCTGTTGTGAAGGAGAGTGTGAGAGACGATCCGAAACAATCAACAACGCGTCGATCCCAAGAATTGGGCACTTCGAGAACCAGTTTGCTCCGCATTCTCCACAAGGATTTGAATGTACACGCCTACAAGATCCAATTGACGGAAGAGCTGCGTCGGGCCGACCATTTTTCGCGCCGAACGTTCTCAGATTGGCTCCTTGAACACCGCCAAATTGATGCCAATTTTTCAGCAAAAATCATGTTCAGCGACGAAGCGCGTTTCACTTTGAATGGGACGGTAAACAAGCTAAACTGCCGCATCTGGGCGAACGAAAATCCCCGTGAGTATCAAGAGCAGCCGATGCATCCTCAAAAGTGACTGTGTGCTGTGCATTGTGGTCAAAAGGCATCATCGGACCTTACTTTTTCGAAAATGCGGCCGGGGACGCCGTTACCGTCAATTCTGAGCGATATCACGTGATGATAGAGGACTATTTTTTGCCGCAACTTGAAGGAATGGATATGGACGATGTTTATTTCCAACAAGACGGTGCAACATGCCACACAACCAACGTAAATATCCATCGATTGCAGTCCTTCTTCGGTGATCGCGTGATTTCGCACAGAGGAAATGTGCCATGGCCACCAAGATAGTGCGATTTGACTCCATTGGACTTCTTTTTATGGGGATATTTGAAAAGCAAAGTCTACGTCAACAAACCAGCCACCCTCCAAGAACTCAAAAACAACATCATTGCCGAGATAAATGCCATGGAACCGATCATGTTGCAAAATGTCATTGAAAATTTCAACCATCGCGTGGACGTCTGTAGATCCAGTCGTGGTGAACATTTGAGCGATATTATTTTTCATACATAAATGGTATAAATGAACCTTCAAAATAAAGTACCCAACTTGATTTGAATATCAATCTTTCTTGTTTTAATATGCGTTTACTTTCCTGCGTCCGTTTTGGACTGCACGTATTGTTGTGAAACTTTGAATTTAAGTTTACTAAAGAGTGAGGTTAAGATTCAGTACTGACGTTCGATCCGCGCGGCCTACTATGTTTCTATATGTAAAACTTAAAAGACATCCCTCGTAGATATTTATAACATAACAATAATAACAATATAGAATGAGTAAATAAATTTGTTTCAATCCACACAAGTAAATGGCAGTATTTCTATGACATTTACGTTAACAAAGAGAAAGAAAAATCGATACGTTCCAACATGATCAGATTTCTTTAATCTAAAATGATAAAGGGATTAACACCGCTGATTGGTTGGTGGAATCTAATCCAAACAGGATATAACCGAAAATGATAAATTGAGAGTATATTCAGTAAAACAGATAGGCTAACACACAGGTCGGTTATTAAAATAATTTGATTTCCGCGCTTTGATGTCCAGGGTGGGCGTTGCTTTGAGAATATTGGGCGGATGTGATCTAAAAATAATTAATAATAATTAGTTTTTGTTCGTTCCAGTGTTACTGATGTACCCCGAATATTTCACAGATAAATTATAATTCCTAAATGCAGCGTCTGTTTCTGTGTACTTTTCATCACATAGTACATGGAATAGAATAGAGTAGAATAAAATAGAATAAAATAGAAAAGAACAGAATAGAATAAAATATATTCGTATATATAGAATAGAAAATACGAGCAGTAGTAGCGGTAGCTTCAGTATAAAAGATAAAGAGGCAGAATATAACGTTAAAAATATTTACTTTTGATCGTAAAATCCCTGAAAGATTTAAGTGACATCTCCGGCTTCATTGGAATCAATTGGTAAACTGAGGGTTGCTCTTTTAATGCTAGGTTTAAATTACACTTAATTACACAGCTATCTAAAGCGATTTAAAGGCTTTAATTGACAACAGACCCACTTGATGATTTTCATTAACTTTTATTTATTAGCGCATGGGAACCGAATCTACAACGCAGTAATAGGTACTACTGGAAGTTGAAGCATTTCATAGAACATAATTACGTGTAGTGCTAACAAGAAGCTGAGAGAGAAAAATATACTAAGTGACATATAAATCCGAACACCCAGTTTAAATGGTTTTATTTTAATAAAAGTTGGTGAATGTATTTATCTTACTGCAAATAACAAGTGAAAAATTTTTCAGCCTTATCAGTTGGACATTCCGGTTTTTATACTGCTTTTTTTTTAATTCACTAACGCTCTAAAAATTAATATTTCAGCCGCAGTAAAGAATCAACGTTGGCGGATTTTGGTTCTTGACATCCTTTACGATCGGTTACGATGCCTAGAGTACGGAGACCTGTACGATTTCGTCAACTTAGTGAGTTTGATAGGGGCCGTATAGTGGGACTTCGGGAAGCTGGAATTTCTTTTCGGGCAATTGCAGTTAGAGTGCAAAGAAGTGTGGTTAGGTGTTGTCAGGCATGGCTTCGAGAAGGCCGTACGCAAAGAGCAAGGGGCACTGGACGCCGCCGTAGAACAACAGACCGTGAAGATCGCCGCCTAAGATTATTGGCCTTAAGGGACCGTTTCTCCACTACCAGGTCCATTGCAAATGAATGGTTTGCAGAACACGGAAGACCTATTGGCATGCGAAGTGTTTACCGACGAATGAGAAGTTTTGGCTTGTTTTCATACCGGCCACACTGGGTCCTCCCTTTAACTCGAGAACACCGACGTAATCGCCTTGAGTGTTGCAGACAACGGTCACTCTGGGATCAGGAATGGAACAGTATTGTCTTTAGTGACGAGTCTCGATTTTGTTTAGGCATGCACGATGGTCGTGCCAGGGTTAGAAGGCGACGTGGTGAAAGGAGGAATCCACAGTTTTTTGTTGAAAGACATGTTCATCACACTGTTGGAGTTATGGTTTGGGGTGCTACAGCTTATGGTTCCAGGTCACCTTTAATCTTCATCAGAGGTAACATGAACGCGCAGCGTTATATCCACGAAGTTCTAGAACCCCATCTTTTACCCTATCTTGACACCCTGGCAGATCCAACTTCCTACCACATGTTGCAAGAGTCACAATAGACTTCTTTCAACATAATGATGTCACATTGTTACCATGGCCACCAAGATCTCCCGACTTATCCCCAATTGAGCACGTGTGGGATATGATGGGTAGGAGATTGCTCAATTTGCAACGTCCTCCTCAAACTCTAGAAGCACTTCGAGAGGAGTTGGTGGTTGCCTGGAATGAGATACCACAGGAGAACACTGAAGAAGAAGCATGCCTAGGCACGTTGGAGAATGCGTAGCACATCAGGGTGCATCCACACATTATTAAAGGTCAAAGGGCTTTAAAGCAGTGCAATCATTTTGAAATTTTTATCATTTACTTATTATGCTTCATTAGGTACTTATACAAAATTGTATTAAAATAAAACCATTTAAACTGGGTGTTCGGATTTATATGTCACTTAGTATATTAACAATGAATATTTTGATAATATATAGTAGAAAACACCAACTTTATCACTCCCTAATCAAATTTGCAGCATAAAAATAACACATGTTGAAATTACAGCATATCAACCTATTTTCATTTCTATGCAAAATAAGTCTATAACGCATAGGTGGCTGTGAAAAATACTCGTAAAACCCATGACAATTGTTTTTATTAATCACAGCTGTCAGAATACGTTTAAAATAGTTTTGGGTAGTTAAGGTTTTCAAAATGGGTAGAGGAAAGGTTATTAGTGAGAAAATTCGGTTACTAATAATTAATTTTTTTAATTCTGGGAAATCAAACTCAGAAATTGCAACTTTGTTAGACTTATCGCGGTACAGTGTGAGAAATATTGTTAGAAGATGTAACGTAACTGGTTCAGTTAATATTAAGCCACGATATGTGAAAAAAGTAATATCACAAATGCTGACCGAAGAGCATTAAGAAGAATAATCGTGAAAAACAGGCGTGCCAATTATTTACAATTAACTGCTCTGTGGAGTGACGCTGTTGGAAGGAGAATTTCGATATACACAACTCATAGAGAGGCCCACAAACTGGGATTTAGCACTTGCAAGGTAAGCTTTCTTATAAAAAAAAGTGAATTAAAAAAGTTGCACAACTGCTTTATAGGCCAAAGAAAAGCCACTATTAACTCCACTGCAAAAGAAAAATCGACTTAGATGGGCTAAAGAACATAGACAATGGACACCTCAACAATGGTGTGCAATACATTGGAGTGATGGGGCCCGATAATGTACCACTATTGAAATGGGTTTCTAGCAGTCCAGATCTGTCACCTATTGAAACTTTGTCGCACGAGATGAAAACGATTCTACGACAACATCCTGCTCGTACAATCACCGAACTGAGACAAAAGCTTCAAGAAACATGGGATTGTTTTACACCAAATTTTTGCCAAAACACTATGCCCCAAAGAATTTCAGCCGTAATAAAGAATAAAGGTGATGTTACCAATTGTTGCTTTGTTAACTTCGTGCATTTATTCGCACATTGTTTATTTGTTCTCTCTGTTAAAGGATTCAAGGTAGTTGGTTTCTGTTAGAAACTCATGAAAAATATACTCGTACAAGGACTCACAAACATAGGCGGTGGTAATATCAGTATTAATAAATTGATAATCCCCATTCTATTTTAAAGATTAAGTACGTCGCCATGTATACTCCAAGTACACAATGACTTTGCTTATATCCACTTAACGGCCAACGGCGTTCTGACTAATTCGGCCTCTTCTAATTGGTCGAAACTGCCGAAATAAATCCTTTGATAAAATCGTCGAACCGCTTCAAGTGGCCTTTTGTTTTTTCCTTTCCCGGCATCTCGGCACATTATACCGCGACTTCGGTATATTCGGCTTAATAAATCCATTTATACTCTATTTACACTGATAGTGCTTAATTTGGACTGATTCCCCTTAATGGCTTGGATCTTGTGATGTGTGATGGGAAAATAAGTTATATATGTATCCTTCAAATTGACCGTACTCGTTACTCATCGGCGTATCCAGAGAAAACGTCAAAACCGAAAGAATAGCGAGATTTTGTATGAGATCCTATATTTTGGGTAAATTCTTTTGACGGTATCTTTAAATTATCACTGATCAACAGCCAAAAAATATCCTAAATAAAATTAACAGAATATTACTATTTTTAATGTGCTAAAACCGGAATGAAACTTATTTTTTCAATATTAGTTCATACTGTAATTCACAAGAATGCACGTGCTACATTTTTATATTCGGCAAGGAAAGATGATGTAATCGGCATGATTGTGTTACGTTATACATACGTGTACATTATATTGTTTTCTATTAGCCATTTTTTCCTCAGTTGGCTGATAGCGTTCATGCAAGATGTCTCGAAAGTGTGTAAACAATCCAGATCAGTTTTGTTACGTATGTGGTGATGTGACTTTTGCGTCTCAGAGACGGTCTATTACTCCACTAATAACAAAGGCATATCAGCTTTATTTCGGTTGTAAACTAGGTGATCAAGACAAACAGTGGGCACCCCACGTCTGCTGTAATACATGTGCTTCAAGTCTGAGGAGCTGGTTAAATGGCAAAAAACGGTCTATGCGCTTTGCTGTCCCAATGGTTTGGAGAGAGCCTACAAATCATATTAATGATTGTTACTTTTGCATGGTACCTTGTGTTGGACAAGCCACAGGTATGTCCAAAAAAAAAATCGGTTATTAACTACCCAAACATTCCATCTGCGATGAGACCTGTGCCTCACAGTGACGAAAATCCTATTCCAAAACCCCCAAATCCTACACTTGCGAATCAGAAAACGAATCAGATCATGGCGATCGAGTGATTCGTTAGGAAGAAGATATGCCATCAACGTCAAGAGATTCTGATTTTATACCGAGCACGTCATGCCACCAACCGCACAAAATAACACAGTCAGAATTAGATGATCTTGTAAGAGATTTAGAACTTCCAAAATGTAAGGCAGAGTTACTTGGATCAAGACTGCAGCAGTGGAACTTGTTAGAAAACGATGTTTCGGTATGTGTTTTTCGTAAACGCCACAAAGACTTAGAACCATTTTTCAATATGGAGAATAACTTGGTTTTCTGCAGTAACATTAACGGCTTACTGGGCTTTAAATATAAACTATAACCCAGAAGAATGGAGATTGTTTATAGACAGTTCAACATTGAGTTTAAAGGCAGTGTTATTGCATATTGGAAATATTTTACCATCTCTTCCTGTAGGATATGCAGTTCACATGAAAAAATCATATGACGATATGAAGTACCTATTGACATGCATAAAATACGATGAGCACCAATGGCATATTTGTGGCGATTTGAAAGTTGTTGCACTTTTACTTGGGCTGCAGCTAGGCTACACAAAGTTTTGCTGTTTTTTGTGTGAATGGGACAGTCGGGCAAAGGCACTTCATTACACCAGACAAAACTGTCCTGTTCGTCAATTAATAGAGCCAGGTCAAAAAAATGCCATTAGTAGATTCGAAAAAAATTTTATTACCACCGCTGCATATCAAGTTGGGCCTAATGAAAAACTTTGTCAAGGCATTAGATAGAGACGGGTCAGCTTTTCAATACCTGCGTCAGAAATTTCCAAGACTAAGTGAGGCAAAGGTTAAAGAAGGTATTTTTTGAAAACACTTTAACAGGTATTGAAAAAACTGCTTGGAATGATTTCCGTCTGGTGGTCACTAATTTCTTGGGAAATAGAAAAGTTGACAACTATAAAACCCTTGTCAAAAATATGCTGTCATCGTATCAAAAGATGGGCTGTAATATGTCTCTTAAGATACATTTCCTACACTCACACCTGGACTTTTTTCCTGACAATTGCGGAGCCGTAAGTGATGAGCACGGCGAACGTTTTCATCAGGATATTTCAACAATGGAAAAAAGGTACCAGGGAAAGTGGAATCCTTCCATGCTTGCAGACTACTGTTGGACTCTTGGTAGAGATGCTCCAGAAACGATCCATAAAAGAACAGCAAAAAGACAGCGCATATAGTGATTCTTATAAGTATATGAATCTTGTTACTTTTTTTAATATATCCTTAAAAATAAAAAGTTTTTTTTCTAAACCGCAACTAATTTTTTTATTTCAGTGTCATTTTTGGATTCAGCGCCCCAAAATTAACAAAGAAGTGCACTTTTCCCACAAGATACAATTAAAAAACTAAAATTTGTTGTCCAGTGTTATTTCCGAAAAATATTTCGATAATTTCAACTCCTTCTGCTGTGGAATATACCATGGTTAATTTATGTAATAAAGCGTTACAAGTTATTTTAGCTACAAAGCTTGGTCAAATGAATCGCAAACTATGGACTAAATTCCTATTTAAAATAAGTACGAGATATTTCCTTATCTTTCTTCAAGAAGATAGAAAACGCTCCAATAGCTATTTTCAACAACAAAATGATAAACAAACGATGGGCGTAGTCAAGAAAAGCATTTACCTATCAAGTAAATTCTTTTAGTCAAATTTCTTCTGACAGTAGTACAAACAAATCTGATGTACCTATTAAAGTCTACTTTAAGCTTTAAATAAGTAAATCTTCAAAACTACTGAACTGAAGCTCGTGTATTTTACATCATTATAAAGGGAATTGGAATACCTTCAAAATAAGGTATCACTCGACACCCCTTTCCATTTAAGATTTTAGGGTTGGTGTCAGCCCCGCCCAGGGGGCTGCACGTGTTAACGTGATTTTTTGCCAAACTTGTGTCCCCCTCGAAAACAAAATCGACGGGTCTGAGCGTTTTTCAAACAAAAACGAGCTGCCAGTAAATTTTAAGAAATATCAATAAACCAATTGGATTTTTCCATTGTCACACACCTAAATTTTGTTCCCGTCGGTTCGTTTTTGATTTTTTTTATATGAATTCAACAATCGATCACATGTTACATTTATTTTTTTGGTTATAAGGAAGCGTTTTTTCTGGTTTTTCATTTTTTTTAAGTAGGCATTGCAAGCTAATGCTTGACTTGACGTAAATATCGTGATAAATTTGTGCAAAATCGAAGCATTTAGTATGATTCCACCAGAAATGTTAAGTGATGTTTTGAATTCTACTGTTACTGATTTATAATAACGGCAACCTATTTGAACACCTGCTGTGAATAAAATAAAAGTAATGTCAATAATGTATTCTGAATTATGAATATAACTAGATCATGCATCATTTCATAAAATTTTGTCCCATCATATCCTTATGTACAGTACAGTAATCACATAATCTTACCTCAAGCATTTGTTTGCAACGCCTATTTAAATGAAATAAAAAAAATACACATACACTCTATAACTAAGAAAGCAAATGTAACATGTGATACATCGTTGAATTCGTAGAAAAAGATTCTATCAGGTACAGCTGGTACTTTTTTTCAGACCATATAAAAAATAAAGTTGATGGTCGGGCACAAAATTTTAAAACTCCATCATGTAGTGCCTAAAAAGTGGCTCTTTGAAATTTATTGAGTCGGAAAAAAATAAAAACGATTTTTCCCAAATACCTCAGTAACCGTTGACAATTTGCAAGTATCCCAACGACATGTAAATGCGCCCCAAAGAATTTTTTCCTAATTTCACCCAAGCTGTATCTCACCCCGAATATTAATTTGAAATATCCTACCGTCTCTGCCTTTCGGCGTAACAACCGTAAAAGCACTACTGCTCGGCGGACTGGCGTCTGACACATTCACTTCAGGACTACCAGCATTGTCTCTAGTCCCACTGCTATAGTCCAATGGCATGGGAGCACCGAGTTCTAACGCCATTTTCGAAAATGCACAATCAAAACGAACCAACGCAATACATATCGATTACTCAAACATCGACATAGAACTTAAAAAAGTAAGGGACGTTCTTTTGTCAAACAATTGAATCGGAACAGAAGGCGTATCGATGTTGTACTGTTAAACAAGTGAACGTATTGGCGGTGAAACAATTGCAACCGAATCAAACAAAGCACACGTCGACGTTTTCTTGTTAAATAAATGCCAGAGCTTTGACGGTAAGACAGTTGAATGTCGCCCGATTAAACCCGACGATAGAACGCGTACTGTCCGACTAGCTGATAAGCTTCCAGCAAGCTAGGATGCGGAGACTGCCACTCGGGATCGTTCCTAGCGACTTTGGTCTTTCGAGCCGGATAGTTAGAGGCGTGGGAGGGGCTTAAGGCTACGCCACGCCCTCTATCGACGATCAAATTAATGAATGGGATGCCGAACGAGATTTTAATATGAGCCGGTTGGGGTTTTGATTAAACGGATCTCGGCTCGGCTGTGTCTGGCGAGCTGGGGTTTCTGATTTTTGCACTTGTCGGTGTTGAGCAGCAGATTGATTTTAGATTCGTTATCTGAATAAAATATTGGTTTAGAGGAATCTTTAAAGAGATATAGCTGTAATATACCAAGTGACATATAAATGATTGCACTGCTTTAAAGCCCTTCGACCTTTAATAATGTGTGGATGCACCCTGATGTGCTACGCATTCTCCAACGCGTCTAGGCATGCTTCTGATCAGGTGGTCAATGTCCTCCTGTGGTATTTCATTCCAGGCAACCACCAACTCCTCTCGAAGTGCTTCTAGAGTCTGAGGAGGACGTTGCAAATTGAGCAATCTCCTACCCATCATATCCCACACGTGCTCAATTGGAGATAAGTCGGGAGATCTTGGTGGCCATGGTAACAATGTGACATCATTATGTTGAAAGAAGTCTATTGTGACTCTTGCAAAATGGGGTCGGGCATTATCTTGTTGGAAAGTTGGATCTGCCAGGGTGTCAAGATAGGGTAAAAGATGGTGTTCTAGAACTTCGTGGATATAACGCTGCGCGTTCATGTTACCTCTGATGAAGATTAAAGGTGACCTGGAACCATAAGCTATAGCACCCCAAACCATAACTCCAACAGTGTGATGAACATGTCTTTCAACAAAAAACTGTGGATTCCTCCTTTCACCACGTCGCCTTCTAACCCTGGCACGACCATCGTGCATGCCTAAACAAAATCGAGACTCGTCACTAAAGACAATACTGTTCCATTCCTGATCCCAGAGTGACCGTTGTCTGCACCACTCAAGGCGATTACGTCGGTGTTCTCGAGTTAAAGGGAGGACCCAGTGTGGCCGGTATGAAAACAAGCCAAAACTTCTCATTCGTCGGTAAACACTTCGCATGCCAATAGGTCTTCCGTGTTCTGCAAACCATTCATTTGCAATGGACCTGGTAGTGGAGAAACGGTCCCTTAAGGCCAATAATCTTAGGCGGCGATCTTCACGGTCTGTTGTTCTACGGCGGTGCCCCTTGCTCTTTGCGTACGGCCTTCTCGAAGCCATGCCTGACAACACCTAACCACAGTGTCTACACTTCTTTGCACTCTAACTGCAATTGCCCGAAAAGAAAGTCCAGCTTCCCGAAGTCCCACTATACGGCCCCTATCAAACTCACTAAGTTGACGAAATCGTACAGGTCTCCGTACTCTAGGCATCGTAACCGATCGTAAAGGATGTCAAGAACCAAAATCCGCCAACGTTGATTCTTTACTGCGGTTGAAATATTCATTTTTAGAGCGTTAGTGAATTAAAAAAAAGCAGTATAAAAACCGGAATGTCCATAATGTGGAACAGGAACAATGTCGCGGTAGAAGCGAACCTTGAGGAAGACCCTCGTTGACATTGTGAGATCCATCAATTAGAGACAGGCAGTACCTGTTTAACTGACGCTTTTACGTCTCAATGCTTTGGTTAAGGAAAAACGCAAACTCTATGCTGTATTTGAACGTTCGCATTCAATTTCCATCGTTTTATGTTGCCAGGTATATAAAAACAGTTTCCATTTTCATTTTAAAGAAAACTGTTAATTTTTAAGCATGACATCGAAGTTCCAAGTTAAGATTTCTCCTCAACATCACTTACTGATTATTTCCAGCATTTCATGTTCCCAAAATTTATTATCGACAAAACAGCCTACAGGCATACTTCTTCTTATTTTCGGGCAGACATTTCTTTCAAGTAAGTTGAGCATCTTCTGATGGAATATGTTGATCAATGCTGAATCCTTGCTTCACTCACAGGTCTCATAGTGTAAAAAGCGCTTAACATCTCTGGCACCACAAAGATCTTGGCGATTACTCCTGCCTTGCTTCGTCTTGGCATGCTAGCCGTGGAAGGCTTTCTTTGAGAAGTTATCTTCAATCTACGGGACCAGCGTAGCCTTCATGTTTTGTTGGTTTTTGCCACCATGGGGTGGCGGGCGCTTGGGGAGGACTATATTCTTAATAGAGTTCCCGTTTCTTGGATAAGGATTTTTACTCCTCAAAGTAAGCTAGCGACACTGCTTCAAACTGATTGTCTGGGCTTGTAAATCAGCTGCCTCGTCTCGCAAGTAGGTGCAGTGTGATGTTGACGTATCGCTTCCCTCATTTTCTTTAACCTCGTTCACTTATTTGTCGATTATATATACGATCACTATGCCTTTCTAATCAGACTCAATGTACTTTCAACCTGTCTCCAAAAACCATTTTTGATAAAAACTGCCTAGATCCTCATGGATTTTCCAAATCCTCATTTATTCCGTCGACCATCCAAACTTCAATGCACAATCACTCTACCTCCCAATTTCCCGAATGCAAATCGAGACAGCCCTGTATCGTCAGGCAGCGTGTCGCTTATGCCTATCGGTAGGCGTGGCCTACGCGTCGACCAATAGAAAGCCGTCTGCCCCCTCCAGCTCCGCGTGCAGAGTAGTGGAGTCCAAGCCCGTCGGCGGTAGTGTCGACAGGGTTAATGGGAAGGTAATTGCCGATCCAAGGCGACTGGGGACGATGGGGATGATGCAAGAACCGCGGAATCAAGACCGATTTGAGATGATGAGCTGTAGCTGTATATTAAGGATGTTTTATTAGGTGGATTCGAGCTCAGAACATCAAGAACCGCTCCTCTATAATGATATTCACATTATGCAGTTGTAAAAATCAAATCGACGAGGTAGCAGTACTGTGGTACCAAGGCTCTGTTTTGCGTCTATTCAGTGTACATAGAACTAAAATTTCAATCACACCTTGTGAATCCCAGAAAACTGTGGCCAACACCTTTTTACGGCTGATAGGACATTCTTCGGAGTACGTTCGTCCACTGTTTCGACTGTTCCTTGGAATCTGGTGAGTACTAGTGGATGCATGTATCGTTGACGGACACGAAACGATGCAGAAGCCCCTTCAGATTGGGCTTAAACAGCGTTAAACACGGCTCTGAAGTGTAGCTTTCTCGTCCCCAATATTCCATGCAGGGTATGACACCCGCAGTATTCTGAGATGGCAACTGTCTCAGCTGTCTCGCGCATCGTGGATTTTCGTCACGTTATCCTCCGTGGTAGCCGTTTTCGGGGCAACTCCTGCATGGTTGTGGTAAATGATGAATAACAGTCAAATGTCTGTTGCCTCTTGGGCTAAATACAGTACCATATTCCACATCCTCAATTTACATCTATACCTGCAAAGGGAGAGGGAATTTATGCCCACTTCAAATGTTAATCGTAGAAATTCAGAACTGCGAACATGGAAGCAATCAAAACTTATTTATGGGTTATAGAGGGTAGACTCGTGGAATGGTCAGTCGAGAAATCGTAAATAAAATCCAGGCTCTACAGTTTACAGGGAGCAGAGCCGAACTCGGTTCAACTCATGATCTTACGATAAAAACTACGAGTTCCGTGTCTTTACTCAACTTTTTTTAGCCTACGAATAGCATTCAAACTCATGGAAAATGTTCTCTTTTAAAAATGTAAACGTTTTTTGTAAGAAAAATATGGAAAAGGGTCGAAAAATGGCATCGAGTAGGTTGGCTCTGCACTTCCTATCCTACGCTGTCATCAATTCAACGGATCAAGTCAGTCCAACAGGCTCATACAATTAAAATTTGCATATTTGCCATGATTATTCTTAGAAATTTGGAGCTCTTTGGATTTGAGAAACTGAGAAAATATGCTAAGAGACAAAAACGTGTATTTTTAATTGCTTAATCAAAAAACATAACATTTACAGTTTTTCTGTAAGGGGCCGTTCAAATATTACGCAAGCAGATTTATCACAATTATTTACCCCCCCCCCCATCCCCCTTGTCAGCAAAAGTAAGCAAAGCTCTTACCTCCTCCCCCCATGCTTACGTAAATATTTGTCTATTAATGTATTGTTTTTTTTAATATTATAATTATAACGTTATAATTATAATTTGAAAAATAATAAAATAGATTTAGGATAGGGATTATATTTTACTGATACGGAATTCAACATAGAGTAAAGAACAAAAATATTATATCTTACTAACATAACAAACTTATTTTAAATTTTTGGTACATATACGTATTAAATTCAAATTAACAATCTTCAGTCCATGAAACCCGAATCTATGATTATAAGTTTTCGATGACACTGGATTGCTTCGATTGCTGCTCAGTGTTGTGAGTTTGCTCGCTTTCATCGGATTTCGGAATGTCTACGTCGTTCTCATCGAGCCATTCAACATCATGGTGCTCTAAATTTTGAATAATGCACATCAGTTCATTAGCACGACGAGCAGTGACTCTTACAGGTCCATCTTTCCTATCAGTGTGCGTGTTTACTTTTTTATGGATATTTTCGATGTGACGATTTAGTGACTTGACGGAAGCATGATAAAGACCACACGTTTTGCATGTTCGACTTGATAGCCTCAATTTTGCAGGAAATCTTTGAGTGAAGCACTTAAGCGTAGAGCTAAATTGACTGGAAGATTAAGAAATTGCCCTCCTTCATCCAAAACCAAGTCATCAACTGTTTGTTTTACTTTTACAGGTGGTGGAAGAAACCTATTGTTTACAGTTTTTATGTAATACGTTAATTTTTTACTATGGATTTTTCTGCGTCTATCATAGGTCTGATTGTCTATCTCCGTTGCTCTACAAGGGGAACAATTAAAAAACCTTGAACCGGAACAGAAAATTAAAAATTAACATCCGCGCAGGAACCGAAAGCGCCGGAGCTGAAGCCAAGCGCGAAATTACAAGAAGCAAAATTACTTTCAGAAAGTTTTCCTACTGCTCTTCGCGGCAAATCCTTTGGCGCTGAAAGAACAGTTTAACACCTCATGATTTCCTCTCTTGAAGTCGCTCAGAGGGAACATTTGAAACTTTGTAATGACATTAGGGAGCTTCAAAGTACCCTTATTATTGCCATGGAATGAGAAGCTGCTGCTCGAACGCGGGAATGCGATTCTATAAGTGACAGGTTCCTTTCGTAAAAAAAAGCACGGGTAATAGTTACTTAAATAACTCGTTACACAATCTGGAGATGCTCAAATGTATTTTAAAAGGAAACATTTGTATATTTTATCAGTAGACTATACTTGCGGGGATGAAATATTATATAAGTAGTTTACGATCAGCAGGGCTATTACGTAAGAAACCTATATAATGTCTAAAACAATGCTGCATGTTTGGGTCACCACATAGTTATGAATCACCCTGTATAGATAAACAAATTTTTCAAGCAAGGAGGATACTACTGCTTACAGTTTTTGTAATTAACACATTGCTCATTGATTTCCAACGTAATGTAATGTTACTTTGGTAATGAACATTTTAATGCAATAATAAATTAATTTTAATGTTGCACTTTTTTTATATCCAGAAGAAAAAATATATTTACTTGAACATTTATCTGATCTCAAAATTACCTTCAAGATCATGGGCGAGGATATACTTGAACTTCAGCAAGAAAATGGATGCTTCCTGTAAAAAATTCGTTTGAGCTTCAAATGACATTGATGTTCATAGTCAAGGTCATTGAAATACATAAGGTTTATTGCTCTTCTGATTTCGGTATCAAAAATAGACGTTTACAATTTAGAAAGCTATTTTGACCTTCAAATGAGCTTGAGGGTTGTTGTAAAGGTCACCTTCACTTTCTTCATGAAATGTATTTTACAAGATATTTTGATCTAGCTATACTTTTTGAACAACCTGTATAACAATATAAGATTGTAATTATATTTGATTTAAAGTATAAAAAATCAGTCTCATCACTTAATTTACATACCTCGTATATTATCATTCAGTAACAAAAGTGTGATATTCAAACCAAGATATACCGTCACATATTTTAACATAATTGTAAAATGCACAAGGTATACGTATTTAAACTGGTACCAAAATGGATGTTAACAGACGATATAGTAGTAGATATTTAACCGTTCCAGCGTGTTCCATTGTTATGAAGTAATGATATGGAAATAACGAAAACAAATTCTAGGTAATATCGTAAAACAAAAATACACATTGCCTAACGTATGTGACCCTGTATGTATAAACCGTACCTTACAGACGCAGAGCTTAAAGAAACTAGAACACAAGGTGCTGTATATAGTCACAATTTATTTTATATTGGGCGACTCTCGTGTAGGTATGGAATGTGACGATAAAGTGAACACCAAGTAGATATTACAGGCCATCAACGTCATCCACACTCGCTGTATGTTACATAAGGGGTACTGAAAGACAACATAGGTATATGTAAGTAGATCTGTAATATAGGCGGATCTTTTTCAAAAAAATAATCAACGAAGAGTTATTAAAAAATGAACTGATAAGCCTTCCACGCATTGATGTAAATTTGTTTAAAATTATAGCTACCAGAACATTCTCTGTGACATTTCATTCCAGTATTATTATTACATCAGTTATTTTGAATATGACACATTTTTTATGAGGTCCTTAAGCATTAACTTTTTTCATTTTTCCAAAAAAACTTGTTTCTACTACGCACAAAAATTATCTGAAACTACACAACTATCCGATCAAGCTCAAAAAATCCCTGTTCGCGTTTTGACATTCCAGTTGGCTCAAGAATAAATAATAATACGACTACCTCACAAGATCGGTTATGTTTCTACCTGACTCTCTCAGAAGGATGGTTATTTTTGGTTAAGATAATGGGTAATGTTCTTACCCATCCAGATTAGTTTATTTTTCTACCAGATGAAGAGTTATGTTGTTACTTACCAGCTTGGCAGTAAAAAACTTTGCTATCTAATTTTCGACGGTTGTTCGCTCATTCACTATTTTTTCAAATATACAATAGTGCGATCAAGCGTAAGAAATGTCTGTTCGTGTCGGTCAACCGGCACAAAAATAAATCTTTACCCGACTGCCTCTGACGCAGCGTTTTTTTTACCCGACTGTCTCAGAAGAAGAGTTATGTTTTTACCCGACTGTCTTGGAAGAAGGTTTATGTTTTTACCCGATTGTCTCAGACAGAAGGATATATTTTTACCCGATTACTTTCGAAAGAGGGTCGTGTCTGCCTCTAGTTTGAAAATAAAAAACTTTGCTATCTAATTTTCGACGGATGTTCGCACATTCACCATTTTTTCAAATATACAATAGTCCGATCAAGCGCAAGAAATGTCTATTCGTGTCGGTCAGCCGGCACAAGAATAAATCTTTACCCGAATACCTCAGAAGCAGCGTTTTGTTTTTACCCGACCGCCTCAGAAGCAGCGTTTTGTTTTTACCCGACTGTCTCAGAAGAAGGGTTATGTTTTTACCCGATTGTCTCAGACAGATGGATATATTTTTACCCGATTGTCTCCGAAAGAGGGTCGTGTCTGCCTCCAGTTTGGAAGTAAAATACTTTGCTATCTAATTTTCGACGGATGTTCGCTCATTCACCATTTTTTCAAATATACGATAGTGCGATCAAGCGTAAGAAATATCTGTTCGTGTCGGTCAACCGGCACAAGAATAAATCTTTACCCGACTGCCTCAGAAGCAGCGTTTCGTTTTTACCCGACTGTCTCAGAAGAAGGGTTATGTGTTTACCCGATTGTCTCAGACAGAAGGATATATTTTTACCCGATTGCCTCCGAAAGAGGGTCGTGTCTGCCTCCAGTGTGGGAGTAAAATATTTTGCAATCTGTGCGCCTATTCACATTTTTTTTTAAACTTGACATAATTGTCCCATCAAGCTCAAGTAACGTCTGTTCGCGTTAATCAGTCGGCGCAAGAATGAATCATTACCCGAATGCCTCAGAATTAGGGTTGGGTTACGTTATTACCCGAAGGTTAATGATTTTGCCTGGTTGCCTCCGTAAGAGCGTTGTTTCTACCCGCTGTCTCATATGGAAGGTTATATTTTTATCAGACTTCCGCCTCTGTTATACAGAGAAAAATTGAAAGCATCTGAAATATAACAAACTTTTCGCTTAGAGGATCTAAAGTGTGCTGAACTTTATGAGCCAATGACGGCGTTGCGTCGCAAGTCCGAGTCAACCTACTTGACGCCATGTTTTAATGTAATAATATTTACTCTGTCTTATCATTTTCGAACTCTCTCACTATTTTGTTCACATTTCCACTTCAGTTCGACTATATCCGAGGGAGGGTTATATTTTCACAAGACTGCCTCAGAAGGAGGGTTATGAAGGTTAAGAAGGTTATGTTTTTACCCGACTGCCTCAGAAGTAGCATTACGTTTTTACATTACTGCCTCAGAAGTTGCCTCAAAAGGAGGATTATGTTTTTACAAGACTGCCCCAGTAGGATGACTGTGTTTTTACCCGACTGCCTCAGAAGTACCGTTATGTTTTTACATTACTGCCTCAGAAGGAGTTTTATGTATTTAGCCAGTTGCCTCAAAAGGAGGATTATGTTTTGACAAGACTACCCCTGTAGGATAATTAAGTTTTTACCCGAATGCCTCAGAAGTAGGGATATATTTCTACCCGACTACCTCAGGAGGGTTATGTTTTACCCAAATGCCTCAGGTGGGTTAAGTTTTACCCAAATGCCTCAGGAGAGCTACATTTTTTGCGCGCGTCTATACATGTGCGCAAGAATAATTCTATTTCACGGGATACAATCCAATCGGCTTGATGGATTTTGACAAATGAGGTACTGATAGACTCGTCTTAGTGGCACGAGTGACATTGGCTATATTAAAATTGTATAGAATCAAAATGCCGTGTTACATTCGTAAATTTCAGTTTCCCGGATAATAATTTAAACAGCTTTATGGATTTTGATACAGGATTCAGATTTGTCTTGACACTGCGAGTTATACTGGGTATATAAAAATCTAATAAAATCATAGTAGCAGATTTCTAACGCGAATTTCAACTATGAAGTTTCTAATTCGCGCGCTACCTTTGACAGATTCGTCCTGATATCATAATTAAAACTCAATTCCTTTCATGTTTACTAGTCTTTATTTTTTTCCATCATCCCACTCCGGTTTGTAGTTCTGTGGTCCGTCCCATCCGAATCTAATTCAGCATGAGCGGTATCGCGCGTATTAGGGAAGCAGTGTCGTTGACAGTTATGACAGTTTACGACTAGAAGGAATACATTAGCACGCATTGTGCCAACCAGCTCGACGTTGTTTTCGACGCTCTGAAGACAATACGCCGGGATTAAGTGAGACAATTAGACCGGGAGAAGATATCGTGGTTGGCGCTGCCGAGAAACAAAAGCATGTCGCTGACGCCGCCGCGGCTGGCTGCGATCATTCCCATGGGATTAGCGGCGGTGATGCTGATTCACGCTCGCTGACTGGCGTATAACGGTACGCTGGATTATCATTTGTTTTTGAGGGAATGTGCGGTCTGTTGGACCTGGTTTTGAACACTTGTAATATAGCTTCTTGATTTTGATAGATTATTTTGGTAATTATACATCTGAAGCATAGAAGAAAGTAATGTTATTTTTACTCCCTACGCCTCTGCAATGCAATGTAGATGTTCAATACCAGAAACGACTACAATTACATAAGCATAAGGTAGAACTTTAAATTTAGTTTAGACTTGTTCAGAGCCAAATTGTTCTGGTCGTTTGGTAGAGAAATGTATAAGGAGATTTGCATCAAATGTGCAAGATCTTGTGAATATACGTATACAGGGTGTTTCAGTTTATTGTTGCATAAGTTTTAAAATTAATGCATAAAGTCTATATAAACATGGGTCGAAAAATGCGTGGCTTTCGAAATACAGGGTGTTTAAATTTACTTTCTAAAATAGTTTTTTTTAAATATTTCGAGCAATATTTGATGTATAACAGTGAAAATTGGTATACAAGGGTTTTTTGGTACGACAAAACGAAACATGGGCAGAGTTTTACTGTAGCCGCTAGAGGGCGCTCTCTACTGTACCTGTAGTGTATTAAAATGACCGAAAAATTTTTCTAAGCGCAATTTTTAGCTTTTTGAATAAAAAACTGATTCTTCGCACTTTTCAACATAAAAAAGCTCTCTTGTGAATTTTCGTTATAGTTAGCAGTTTTTGAGATATTTTGATTTTTAAGGTTCGATGCATTTTTAATTATTTATGATAAAATAACGTTAAAAAGTCAGTATCTCGATAATTTTTAGAAGTAGGCTGTGCCTGCAAATATTTTTGAAATTGAAAGCAGAATAAGGTTAAACCTCAATTAGTTGACAGTTGGTTTTGTTGTCTGTTGAAACCGGAAACGTTTTTTGCAATTGTGAATGCACGAAATTTAGTTTCTCTTACCTGTTTTTTTTTTGGAAGTTTTATAAAAATTCCATTTTTATTCTCCAATCAAGAGTTAGCGGATACTCATTTTGTGTATGGCTTGGTAAATCGAAACGCAACAGAAGCAGCCACAGAATACGCACGAAGATTTCCAAACAGACGACATCCAACTCGCTCAGTATTTGTAAGAGTGCATCGCCAAATAATTGAAAATGGTTTTGGAAATCTCCAAAGGGATCAAAACATAAATGTTCATTAGCGCAGATTTATCCGTATGATTCTGCGTGAGTTTGATAGAGATCCGACCACAAGTGTTAGGAGAGTTTCTGGTGCCTTGGGAATTTTAGCAAGCCATGTTCACCGTGTTCTTAGAAATGACCATAGACGTCCTTACCATTTGCAACCTGTACAAGGACTACAGCCAGGGGACGGAGAACGAAGAATCACATTTTGTCAGTGGATTCTTGATAGAACTGATAATAATAGGGAGTTTTTAAGTAACGTTTTATGGACCGATGAGTCATGCTTCACTAGACGTGGAGTGGTAAATTTTCATAATCAACACATTTGGTCGCATGACAATCCGCATGCAGTCCGGGAAAGAAATTTTCAGCATGAATTTAGTGTGAACGTGTGGATTGGTATCTACCGTAATCGACTATTTGGACCCTACCTTTTGCCTGCAAGGTTAAATGCTGCGACCTTCTTGGAATTTTTAAAGGCTGATCATGCAAATATGTGGGATGATGTTATGTTAGATTTAAGAAGATTGGCCTGGTTTCAACTGGCTGGACGAAAATTATCCAGAAAGATGGATCGGCCGTGGAGGACCAGTCGCCTGGCCTCCACGATCCCCTGACCTAAATCCATTAGATTTCTTTGTGTGGGGATTTCTAAAAGAAAAAGTGCGCCAGACTCCCGTAACCACAAGAGATATGCTAATAGACAGAATCAGGAATGCATGTGATTAAATAATTTGGATAATGTTATACCACGTTCGATCATTCGTAGATGTGAATTGTGTATTGAACAATTGGGTTTACATTTCGAGCAACTACTTTAGATTTTGTATGTTTGTCCTAACTATCCAATAGCATTTTAGTTGTAAATAATTAATTTAATTTGTTGAAAATAATATTGGAAAATTAAACAAATTAATATTCTGTTTTTTGTGTTTATTTGGAGTTAGGAATTATTGCTGCGTTTAAAAACACAATCTAAACGATCATCTTAATTACTTGTAGTGCCCAAATCGAAAATGTAAAAAAAAATATATTTTTCCCATAAATAATTAAAAATGCATCGACCCTAAAAAATCGAAATATCTCAAAAACGGCTAACTATAACGAAAACTCACAGGAGAGCTTTTTTATGCAGAAAGGTGCGAAGAATCAGTTTTTTTATTCAAAAAGCAAAAAATTGCACTAAGAAAAAATTTTCGGTCATTTTAATACACTACAGGTACAGTAGAGAGCGCCCTCTAGCGGCTAAAACTATGCCCATGGTTCGTTTTGTCGTACCAAAAAACCCTCGTATACCACTTTTCACTATTATACATCGAATATTGTTCGAAATATTTAAAAAAAACTATTTTAAAAAGTAAATTTACACACCCTGTATTTCGGAAGCCACGCATTTTTCGACCCATGTTTATATAGACTTTATGCATTAATTTTAAAAGTTCTATCGAATCTTAAAGTTATGCAACAATAAACTGAAACACCCTGTATAGAAGCCTCGTGTTGAGGCATACTGAATGTATCTGGAAAACGAAATAAAAATTGGGATGGAATATATCATGACGACTTATGAATTGTCTCCTGAAGTATATAGTTTTATTGAGCATTGTTTTATTTACAATTGTAGACAATAAATATTTGGGCAACTCTTTAACAGCCAGCCAGTTCACAGCAATGATATGGCCTGATGTGTGATCATGCTTGTTAGATCGCTGATCAGACGGCAACTGTGCAGGTTTTGGATATTCTGCAATATAATGGCATACAATACAGAATTTTGCAAATCACTAGTCTTTCATGCAAAACTTTCTTTATAAACTTGGTCAAAATGTTTTTGTTGGCATACAGGAGCCCTCAGTTTTTAATTATATGAGTGACGTGATCTTGGAAAATTAATTTTTCATCAAAGAGCATCACGCATTTGGGTGAAAATGATGGATTCATTTGCATATCATCGGCGTAGGTCATTATTTTACAAATTTGAACAACTTTGGTCAAACTCGAGGTATATACTCGTAATGTGAATAGTAGTGGCCCTAAAATAGAACCTTGTGGTAGGTACGCCAGATTTTACCAGCTCAAGTGTTGAAATTTTGTAAATAGTGCCGAAAAAGAATCACAGACTTTACCGAAAGTACTAAATAATATGACTTCAAACGGAAAATTAATCTGATTCTTATTCATCAGCACATATTCGTATGTCATAAAAGTCTTTTCATATCATCAGCATATCCAATACCGATGCAGGTGCGCCATAAACCGTAGCAGCGTCGCATCGTTCGTATCTCGGTTGAAAATCCAATCTTCTAGAGTCGCGCCACTTTTGCTGTTACCTACTATCGTGGATTTCAATGGAACGGAATGGAATTAAGGCTGGCATAGGTGTAATGCCATCATCACGGCCGCATCGGTTTCCTGACTAAAACAATGGCGTACCTTGGCGTCTAAAGGGGTATTACGTACAATATCATGTCCAGTAGGTAGAGTCAGCATTTTTTTCGCAATGCGACAACATACAGCATTAAGTTCAATCTAAATTTTCCGAGACAAAAATACAGGTAATAAAATGTACAACAGATAAATTAAACGGATCAAGCGAGTCAAACAGGGCCATACAATTGGTCCACGGGCATTCTTTCTCTGTCCTGTTCCCGCTGCAGCGAGTTGTCATTCATTCAGTGTTTCCGTGTATATGTTTTGTGCGCTGCAGTACGGATAGTTAGTCTGCCGGACTGGTACGCCAGGCGTTGAGCTTAGATAGTAGGAGTACGCGGATAGAAAACAAGTTACAAAAGTAAATATACAGTTCCCTGGACATTGTGCCCTGGGTCAGTTTCTTGGGGGGAAACTCCTCAGTGACAGAGCAGAAGATTTCTATTCAATGAACTGTGATTTGCAACCATCTGGGAACGAAATTAACTGAATCCCCCAAATCAATTTCTCGTGGTTTCCTGGGCGCAGTTCCTTTGGCACTGTTCCCTGGAATAGGTTCCCTGGGCTAGATTCCCTAGGGTCGGAATCCTAAAATATAGTTCTATTGTAGGATGAGAAACGAAAGGGGAAAGGTGAGGGTTGCCGTAAGGAAATTCACTAAATCCACCAAACGGAAAAACCGATTCCGCATTGTTCCTTGAGCTCAGTGCCCTGGACATTGTTCCCTGGGTCTGTTTCTTGGGGGCAACCCCTCAGTGACGCTGAGCGCCGAAGATTTCTATTCAATGAACTGTGAAATTAACTGAATCCCCCAAACCAATTTCGCGTGGCTCTCTGGATGTAGTTCTCTTGGCACTATTCCTGAGATCGGTTCCCTGGGCTCGGCACTCTAGGGTCGGAATCCTAAAACGTAGTTCTATTGTAGGATGAGAAACGAAAGGGGAAAGGTGTCGTAAGGAAGTTAACTGAATCCGCCAAACCGGAAATCCGATTCCGCGTGATCCCTGACTGCAGTTTCCTGAGCGCAGTTCCCTGGACATTGTTCCCTCGGATCCTTTTTTTTATTTTCGACGACAATTCTCCAGTGACGCTGAGCGCAGATATGCTATTGAATGGACTATCTGTGGAGGAATGTCACTAAATCCTCCAAACGGGGAAAGCGATACCGCATGGTTCCCTGAGCGCAGTGCCCTGAACATTGTTCCCTGGGTCTGTTTCTTTGGTTCAACTCTTCAGTGACGCTAAGCGCAGAAGATTTCTATTCAACGAACTGTGAAATTAACTGAATCCGCCAAACCGGAAATCCGATTCCGCGTGATCCCTGACTGCAGTTTTCTGAGCGCAGTTCCCTGGACATTGTTCCCCGGATCCTTTTTTTATTTTGGAGGATAATTCTCCAGTGACGCTGAGCGTAGATGTGCTATTGAATGAACTGTCTGTGGAGGAAATTCACTAAATCCACCAAACGGAAAAACCGATTCCGCATGGTTCCCTGAGCGCAGTGCCCCTGGACATTGTTCCCTGGGTCGGTTTCTTGGGGACAACTCCTCAGTGACGCTGAGCGCAGAAGATTTCTATTCAATGAACTGTGAAATTAACTGAATCCCCCAAACGAATTTCGCGTGGTTCCCTGGGTGCAGTTCGATTGGCGCTATACCTGGAATCGGTTCCCTCGGCTCGATTCCCTAAGGTCGGAATCCTAAAACGTAGTTCTATTGTACGATGAGAAACGAAAGGGGAAAGAGGAGGGTTGCCGTAAGGAGATTCACTGAATCCGCCAAACTGGAAATCCGATTCCGCGTGATCCCTGACTGCAGTTTCCTGAGCGCAGTTCCCTGGACATATTTCCCTCGGATCCTTTTTTTTATTATGGAGGATAATTCTCCAGTGACGCTGAGCGTAGATATGCTATTGAATGAACTATCTGTTTAGGACATTCACTAAATCCTCTAAACGGGAAAACCGATTCCGCATGGTTCCCTGAACGCAGTGCCCTGGACATTGTTCCCTGGGTCAGTTTCTTGGGGGCAACTCCTCAGTGACGCTAAGCGTAAAATATTTCTATTCAATGAACTGTGAAATTAACTGAAAACCAATTTCGCGTGGTTCCCTGGGTGTAGTTCCCTTGGCACTATTCCCTGGAATAGGTTCCCTGGGCTCGACTCCCTAGGGTCTGAATCCTAAAACATAGTTCTATTGTAGGATGAGAAACGGAAGGGGAAAGGTAACGGTTGCCGTAAGGAAGTTAACTGAATCCGCCAAATCGGAAATCCGATTCCGCGTGATCCCTGACTGCAGTTTCCTGAGCGCAGTTCCCTGGGCATTATTTCCTCGGAACCTTTTTTTTTATTTTGGAGGATAATTCTCCAGTGACGCTGAGCGTAGATGTGCTATTGAATGAACTGTCTGTGGAGGAAATTCACTAAATCCACCTAACGGAAAAACCGATTCCGCATGGTTCCTTGAGCGCAGTGCCCTGGACATTGTTCCCTGGGTCGGTTTCTTGAGGACAACTCCTCAGTGACGCTGAGCGCAGAAGATTTCTATTCAATGAACTGTGAAATTAACTGAATCCCCCAAACCAATTTCGCGTGGTTCCCTGGGTGCAGTTCCCTTGGCACTATTCCCTGGAATAGGTTCCCTGGGCTCGACTCCCTAGGGTCGGAACCCTAAAACGTATTTCTATTGTAAGATGAGAAACGAAAGGGGAAAGGTGAGGGTTGCCGTAAGGAGATTCACTGAATCCGCCAAACCGGAAATCCGATTCCGCGTGATCCCTGACTGCAGTTTCCTGAGCGCAGTTCTCTGGACATTGTTCCCTCGGATCCTTTTCTTTATTTTCGAGGACAATTCTCCAGTGACGCTGAGCGCAGATATGCTATTGAGTGAACTATCTGTGGAGGACATTCACTAAATCCTCTAAACGCAAAAACCGATTCCGCATGGTTCCTTGAGCGCAGTGCCTTGGACATTGTTCCCTGGGTCGGTTTCTTGGGGGCAACTCCTCAGTGACGCTGCGCGCCGAAGATTTCTATTCAATGAACTGTGGAATAAACTGAATCGCCCAAACGAATTTCGCGTGGTTCCCTGGGTGCAGTTCGATTGGCACTATTCCTGAGATCGGTTCCCGGGGCTCGACACTCTAGGGTCGGAATCCTAAGACGTAGTTCTATTGTAGGATGGGAAACGAAAGGGGAAAGGTGAGGGTTGCCGTAAGGAAGTTAACTAAATCCGCCAAACCGGTCATCCGATTCCGCGTGATGCCTGATAGCAGTTTTCTGAGCGCAGTTCCCTGGACATTGTTCCCCCGGATCCTTTTTTTATTTTGGAGGATAATTCTCCAGTGACGCTGAGCGTAGATGTGATATTGAATGAACTATCTGTGGAGGAAATTCACTAAATTATCCAAACGGGGAAATCGATACCGCATGGTTCGCTGAGCGCAGTGCCCTGGATATTGTTCCCTGGGTCGGTTTCTTGGGGGCAACTCCTCAGTGACGTTAAGCGCAGAAGATTTCTATTCAATTTTCTGTGAATTTAACTGAATCCCCCAAACCAATTTCTCGTGGTTCCCTGGGTGCAGTTCGATTGGCGCTATACCTGGAATCAGTTCCCTGGGCTCGATTCCCTAGGGTCGGAAACCTAAAATGTAGTTCTCTTGCAGGATGAGAAATGAAAGGGAAAGATGAGGGTTGCCGTAAGGAGATTCACTGAATCCGCCAAACCGGAAATCCGATTCCGCGTGATCCCTGACTGCAGTTTCCTGAGCGCAGTTCCCTAGACATTATTCCCTCGGATCCTTTTTTTTTATTTTGGAGGATAATTCTCCAGTGACGCTGAGCGCAGATATGCTATTGAATGAACTATCTGTGGAGGACATTCACTAAATCCTCTAAACGGGGAAACCGGTTCCGCATGGTTCTCTGAGCGCAGTGCCGTGGACACTGTTCCAAGGGTCGGTTTCTTGGGGGGCAACTCCTCAGTGACACTAAGCGCAGAAGATTTCTATTCAATGAACAGTGAAATTAACTGAATCCCCCAAACCAATTTCGCGTGGTTCCTCGGGTGCAGTTCGATTGGCGCTATACCTGGTATCGCTTCCCTCGGCTCGATTCCCTAGGGTCGGAATCCTAAAACGTATTTCTATTGTAGGATGAGAAACGAAAAGGGAAAGGTGAGGGTTGCCGTAAGGAGATTCACTGAATCCGCCAAACCGGAAATCCGATTCCGCGTGATCCCTTACTGCAGCTTCCTGAGCGCAGTTCCCTGGACATTATTCCCTCGGATCCTTTTTTTTTATTTTGGAGGATAATTCTCCAGTGACGCTGAGCGCAGATATGCTATTAAATGAACTATCTGTGGAGGACATTCACTAAATCCTCTAAACGGGGAAACCGATTCCGCATGGTTCCCTGAGCGCAGTGCCCTGAAATTAACTGAATCCCCCAAACCAATTTCGCGTGGTTCCTTCGATGCAGTTCCCTTGGCACTTGGGGTTGCCGTGAGGAGATTCACTGAATCCGCCAAACCGGAAATCCGATTCCGCGTGATCCCTGACTGCAGTTTCCTGAGCGCAGTTCCCTGGACATTTTTTCCTCGGATCCTTTTTTTTATTTTGGAGGATAATTCTCCAATGACGCTGAGCGTAGATGTGATATTGAATGAACTATCTGTGGAGGAATGTCACTAAATCCTCCAAACGGGGAAACTGATACCGCATGGTTCCCTGAGCGCAGTGCCCTGGACATTGTTCCCTGGGCCGGTTTCTTGGGGGAAACTCCTCAGTGACGCTAAGCGCAGAAGATTTCTATTCAATTAACTGTGAAATTAACTGAATCCTCAAACCAATTTCGCGTGGTTCCCTGCAAGCAGTTCCCTTGGCACTATTTCTGGAATCGGTTCCCTGGGCTCGTTTCCCTAGGATCGGAATCCTAAAACGTAGTTCTATTGCAGGAAGAGAAACGAAAGGGGAAAGGTGAGTGTTGCTGTGATGAAATTCACTGAATCCGCCAAACCGGAAATCCGATTCCGCGTGATCCTTGACATCAGTTTCCTGAGCGCAGTTCCCTGGACATTGTTCCCTCGGATCCTTTTTTTTATTTTGGACGATAATTCTCCAGTGACGCTGAGCGTAGATGTGCTATTGAATGAACTGTCTGTGGAGGAAATTCACTAAATCCACCAAACGGGGAAATCGATTCCGCATGGTTCCCTGAGCGTAGTGCCCTGAACATTGTTCCCTGGGTCTGTTTCTTTGGGGCAACTCTTCAGTGACGCTAAGCGCAGAAGATTTCTATTCAACGAACAGTGAAATTAACTGAATCCCCCAAACGAATTTCGCGTGGTTCCCTGGGTGCAGTTCACTTGGCACTATTCCTGGAATCGGTTCCCTGGGCTCGACTCCATAGGGTCGGAATCCTAAAACATAGTTCTATTGTAGGATGAGAAACGAAAGGGGAAAGGTGAGGGTTGCCGTAAGGAGATTAACTGAATCCGCCAAACCGGAAATCCGATTCCGCATGATCCCTGACTGCAGTTTCCTGAGCGCAGTTCCCTGGACATTGTTCCCTCGGATCCTTTTTTTTATTTTCGAGGACAATTTTCCAGTCACGCTGAGCGCAGATATGCTATTGAATGAACTATCTGTTTAGGACATTCACTAAATCCTCTAAACGGGAAAACCGATTCCGCATGGTTCCCTGAACGCAGTGCCCTGGACATTGTTCCCTGGGTCAGTTTCTTGGGGGCAACTCCTCAGTGACGCTAAGCGTAAAATATTTCTATTCAATGAACTGTGAAATTAACTGAAAACCAATTTCGCGTGGTTCCCTGGGTGTAGTTCCCTTGGCACTATTCCCTGGAATAGGTTCCCTGGGCTCGACTCCCTAGGGTCGGAATCCTAAAACGCAGTTCTATTGTAGGATGAGAAACGAAAGGGAAAAGGTGAGGGTTGCCGTAAGGAAGTTAACTGAATCCGCCAAACCGGACATCCGGTTCCGCGTGATTCCTGACTGCAGTTTTCTGAGCGCAGTTCCCTGGACATTGTTCCCCCGTAATTTTTTTTTATTTTGAAGGTCAATTCTCCAGTGACGCTGAGCGCAAATGTGCTATTGAATGAACTACCTGTGGAGGAAACTCAATAAATACTCCAAACGGGGAAACCGATTCCGCATGGTTCCCAGAGCGCAGTGCCCTGGATATTGTTCCCTGGGTCGGTTTCTTGGGGACAACTCCTCAGTGACGCTGAGCGCAGAAGATTTCTATTCAATTAACTGTGAAATTTAACTGAATCCCCCAAACGAATTTCGCGTGGTTCCCTGGGTGCAGTTCCTTTTTCACTATTCCTGGGATCGGTTCGCTGAGCTCGATTTCCTAGGGTCGGAATCCTAAAACGAAGTTTTATTAAATGAACTTTGATTGAAGAGCCATTTTGGGCTACCACTGGTCGTCGAGGATGAGAAACGGAAGCGGAAAGGTGAGGGTAGCCGTAAGGAAATTCACTGAATCCGCCAAACCGGGAAACCGATTCCGCGTAGTTCCCTGGGGCGTCGTTCCCCCGGCAGGCGACGGGCGCAGTAGCACTTTTATATATACATACAGGGGACGAATTGCGGCGGCAGCTTTGCAATGCAAATGAAAACCGGAAAGATCACCGGATCACCGCAGCATGGAGCATTACGGTGACGACCTATCGTGACGCAGCCTACCAAACGATCTATTATGATTGCTCGCGAGTCACTCCAAAATTGGCTGGGTAAGGTTTGCCTGAATACGTTCTGTAAAAGATCTCCCAGCATATGATGGCAACCTTCTCGATGCATATTTTGCATGAAAAATAATGCTACAAGATCCTGTAAGAAAATGTACAACTCAAAATGTGCCACTAAAAATAGGGTTTTTTTTTCGATAGACTGTACCTCCGGTATAGAGGACATAGACCATGCTGATGAGCAGCCAAGAAGTACGAAACTGCTGTCATTCTGCTTCAATTCTCTTCCTATAAAAAGTTGGACAAAAAGCTGGTTTGATTATGTGATTTGAACATTCATAACATCGGGTTCTCCATGTTTCTCTTTACGTATATATACTAAGTGACATATAAAGCCGAACACCCAGTTTAAATGGTTTTATTTTAATAAAATTTTGTATAAGTACTTAATGAAGCATAATAAGCAAATGATAAAAATTTCAAAATGATTGCACTGCTTTAGAGCCCTTTGACCTTTAATAATGTGTGGATGCACCCTGATGTGCTACGCATTCTCCAACTCCTCTCGAATTGCTTCTAGAGTCTGAGGAGCACGTTGCAAATTGAGCAAACTCCTACCCATCATATCCCACACGTGCTCAATTGGGGATAAGTCGGGAGATCTTGGTGGCCATGGTAACAATGTGACATCATTATGTTGAAAGAAGTCTATTGTGACTCTTGCAACATGTGGTCGGGCATTATCGTGTTGGAAAGTTGGATCTGCCAGGGTGTCAAGATAGGGTAAAAGACAGGGTTCTAGAACTTCGTGGATATAACGCTGTGCGTTCATGTTACCTCTGATGAAGATTAAAGGTCACCTGGAACCATAAGCTATAGCACCCCAAACCATAACTCCAACAGTGTGATGAACATGTCTTTCAACAAAAAACTGTGGATTCCTCCGTTCACCACGTCGCCTTCTAATCCTGGCACGACCATCGTGCATGCCTAAACAAAATCGAGACTCGTCACTAAAGACAATACTGTTCCATTCCTGATCCCAGAGTGACCGTTGTCTGCACCACTTAAGGCGATTACGTCGGTGTTCTCGAGTTAAAGGGAGGACCCAGTGTGGCCGGTATGAAAACAAGCCAAAACTTCTCATTCGTCGGTAAACACTTCGCATGCCAATAGGTCTTCCATGTTCTGCAAACCATTCATTTGCTATGGACCTGGTAGTGGAGAAACGGTCCCTTAAGGCCAATAATCTTAGGCGGCGATCTTCACGGTCTGTTGTTCTACGGCGGCGTCCAGTGCCTCTTGCTCTTTGCGTACGGCCTTCTCGAAGCCTTGCCTGACAACACCTAACCACAGTGTCTACACTTCTTTGCACTCTAACTGCAATTGCCCGAAAAGAAAGTCCAGCTTCCCGAAGTCCCACTTTACGGCCCCTATCAAACTCACTAAGTTGACGAAATCGTACATGTCTCCGTACTCTAGGCATCGTAACCGATCGTAAAGGATGTCAAGAACCAACATCCGCCAACGTTGATTCTTTACTGCGGCTGAAATATTCATTTTTAGAGCGTTAGTGAATTGAAAAAAAGCAGTATAAAAACCGGAATGTCCAACTGATAAGGCTGAAAATCTTTTCACTTGTTATTTACAGTAAGATAAATACATTCACCAACTTTTATTAAAATAAAACCATTTAAACTGGGTGTTCGGATTTATATGTCACTTAGTATATTACCGTATCTACAATATTATCGAAATTGCAAAATCAGTATACTGGATCCAGAACCAAAATTGATAGAACTCTATTAGAAGAAGGTTGTATTTCTCAAAATTGGCTTATTCTGCCAAAGTCAAAGAGCAAGACATTTTTCATGTGTTGTAATCGCGAAAAATTTCAAAAATGAGATATTTTTCCTGGATGCTATATCTGGTACTACTACTGCGGCGATGTCGTCACGGACACACCGCTTTATCTCTACAGGGGAATATTAATATATTTTAAGAATATTTGGGTGTTAGGAGTTTTGTTTTTTATATGTACACATGTTTTTCTGAATTTGTATATGATGATTCTCTGAATCATTCGTCAAGTAGATTGACTCAGTACTTATGGCGCATTGATATACAACGGACACGAACTGAAGAACCGACATAAATGAGAATCACGGACTCTCCAAGCAAGAGAAAACTTGTGAACTGAAGTTGGAATATTATCCCGAGTTCAATACTTGCAACGTTCAGGTAGTCGTAGATTTTGAAATTTTTTCACTAACGGCGGAAGAACGTGGTAATCGCTGGAACATAGTGTTACAACGTTTCAGTGCTTCCTAATTATTTTCAGGCTTTGTTTGGAGGGGTTGAATATTTCAGGCTGCACTCTGTATGCGGTAGATAGTTATAAATAATTTCACGTTTGGTGTCAGTGAAAGACTTGCTATTGCTATGCTCTGATCCCGGTAATGTTATACACTTGTTGGACATGCATGTTTTCCCTACATTTGCGATGTTAACCAACATCCTCTCCTTGTAGCGAATCGAAATTCGAAATTAGTTCCTTGAACAACAGTTGCATCTATTCGCACTTTTAATGGAAACATTGTTCTTAATAGTACCTGACCTCTTGGACTAATACGCTTTTCCATCGCTGACCTGCTAGTGTTGAATTCTGAACGCCGTAATTGCAGGCTGTTTTTCCTCCATCCTGATCCTAAATCTCCCTGACGGACAACGGAAAGCAGTCCCTCATTTTCTTTGGGTAGCTTTAATTTAGAAACGTTCTCTTTGAGCCAAAGAAAAGTGTGCTCGCTGAGCTTGAATGACACATGGACCCAAGCTTTTAATTAGGATGGAAAAGGTTAGTTCAACTCGTACTGTCCGTTTCATCGTGAATTTATAGCGCAAAATGAGATTTCAAAGGCATCTTCTCCACACACTGGTCTACAGACAAGTGGAATCGCATAGCAAGCCTCTGTTGTGGGACTCGGTGGACTACACAGTCGGTGAAGCTTCCGAAGTGCATGAGGCCGCGTCTCACACAAAGCGCTTGACATGGAATAACGCAATCAGTGATATACGTCTTGATATAGATCTAGTAGAAGTAGTGCTTTATTAATCAGGAAAGGTATATATATATATATACCTTTATATATGTATATATATATATATAACTTGAGACATGGTCATTGTCGTCTAGACCAGTTAGGTGAAAAATTAAAGCTTCCGCCTTTTGTTGGGTACTTCGACAAAATTTAAGCAAGGAGGACTCTTTATACTTTCTTTATTTCTCTCTAGCTTTCAATGGGCTTTGCCATCATCATCAGGAGCTGCAATTACAATGATAACAGTAGCAACAAAAGTGTAAAATGAATTTAAATTGACTCTACTTACAGTAGTATGTGAGGATGTTGCTAATTGTTGTTTACGTATAGGATGAGGGAAACGTCCAGTAACATGGTGAGAGCTGGATAGATGGTACAATGGTCAACATTATATAAAATATGACAAGAACAAGTTAAAAACAGATTCAAAATTATTTAAAAACATTAAAGCATTACATCGTGAAGCCACTTGATGATTGCACAAAATGGTGGTCATGGAATAATGAGTGAGATGAACCCTTTGACAGAAGGCCGAAGGATGTCAATGTCTGTGTTGAAAGATGGAACGAATTGTGGGCGTGTGCCGACGTTGCCAAATCACTTCAGATGATGTGATTTTCAGAATGTTATGTAAGAAATTGTTAAACCGACCAGAGGCAGTTGAATAAACTATATTTTAATTAATGGGAATTTAAATTAACAATTATTAATAAATCGTGAGAAGAGAATTATTAGATTTTGAGTGGAATGAAATTTACTGGTGGAATCGGCCAAAACACATTCTATTTATGGTTGTGAAGAGTCGAAATTTGGGGAGATATGTAAGTTCTCCAATTTTTCGCAGTTTAGCAAATATGAGTAAATGACCCTCAGTTGTTTAACATCTGTCTTTTTGTTGATACAGTTGTTATTCATGAAAATGTGGGACATATCTAGGAATAAACGTTTGTAAAGGTGTTTTTCTTTATCAAGAACTTTGATACGTGTGTAATTCATAGAATGCCCTGTTGTGTTAACATGGGATGCTAGAGCGCATCTTTCAGGATGAAGCCTAGAATCACTTTTGTGTGATGTAATCCTTCCTTTAAGAGATCTGGAGGTCTGACCTATGTATATTTGGTTGCAGTTGTTGCAATTGATGGAGTAGACTGTGTTGGTTAAGCCAAGCAGCGGGACTTTGTCTTTCATTTTTGAAAAAATGCAGTTTATAGTGAGGACGGATTTGCAAGCAATTCGAAAGTTCAAAAGACTGCACAATCTGATCAGCTTAGGGGTCAGTTCCTTGATATAGGGCAGGACAGCAAAACCAGGTCTGGAGTCCGGGTTGGTGCTTGTACTGATTGGATTGATGCTATTATTGGGAATTACATCAGTTCCTCAAAATCCAATAATTCTCTTCTCATGATTTATTAATAATTGTTAATTTAAATTCCCATTAATTAAAATATAGTTTATTCAACTGCCTCTGGTCGGTTTAACAATTTCTTACATAACATTCTGAAAATCACATCATCTGAAGTGATTTGGCAACGTTGGCACACGCCCACAATTCGTTCCATCTTTCAACACAGATATTGACAACCTTCGGCCTTCTGTCAAACGGTTCATCTCACTCATTATTCCATGACCACCATTTTGTGCAATCATCAAGTGGCTTCACGATGTAATGCTTTAATGTTTTTAAATAATTTTTAATCTGTTTTTAACTTGTTCTTGTCATATTTTATATAATTTTGACCATTGTACCATCTATCCAGCTCTCACCATGTTACTGGACGTTTCCCTCATCCTATACGTAAACAACAATTAGCAACATCCTCACATACTACTGTAAGTTGAGTCAATTTAAATTCATTTTACACTTTTGTTGCTACTGTTATCATTGTAATTGCAGCTCCTGATGATGATGGCAAAGTCCATTGAAAGCTAGAGAGAATTAAAAAAGTATAAAGAGTCCTCCTTGCTTAAATTTTGTCGAAGTACCCAACAAAAGGCGGAAGCTTTAACTTTTCACCTATATATATATATATATATATATATATATATATTATATATATATATATATATATATATATATATATATATGACACCCGTTTATTTTTATATCGAACCTGACAAGCACAAAATATCGTGTACCCAGCGAATATTCTTGTTACGACGTTTCGTCATCGGATACGGCTAGTCAGGAAATACATACTTGATTAAGATATTTTTTATGTTCTGATTTTTACGTGAAATGTTGGAATGACGGTAATTAAAATTTTGAAGCAAGCGGTGTTGTTTTATTTAAATACTGCTCCAGCATTCACTCCAGTCGGGTCGAAAAATTACAGTTTTATTAGTATCATCTAGCCAGAGTCGCATTAACATCTGCCTATCTGTGTGCATTAAGTGTTAAAAAAGAACTGGTTGCCAGTGGCGCACCCGAAACAAACTGTGAACGGTTTTGGACAATAACATTTCTAAATAATCAGTTTCATGAGAAATACGCATCTTTAGGATCCTGCGATTTAAGAAAATATGTAGGTACACACAGGTTTTTCCATTATCAAAATATACTAAGTCACATATAAATCCGAACACCCAGTTTAAATGGTTTTATTTTAATAAAATTTTGTATAAGTACTTAATGAAGAATAATAAGTAAATGATAAAAATTTCAAAATGATTGCACTGCTTTAAAGCCCTTTGACCTTTAATAATGTGTGGATGCACCCTGATGTGCTACGCATTCTCCAACGCGCCTAGGCATGCTTCTGATCAGGTGGTCAATGTCCTCCTGTGGTATCTCATTCCAGGCAACCACCAACTCCTCTCGAAGTGCTTCTAGAGTCTGAGGAGGACGTTGCAAATTGAGCAATCTCCTACCCATCATATCCCACATGTGTTCAATTGGGGATAAGTCGGGAGATCTTGGTGGCCATGGTAACAATGTGACATCATTATGTTGAAAGAAGTTTATTGTGACTCTTGCAACATGTGGTCGGGCATTATCTTGTTGGAAAGTTGGATCTGCCAGGGTGTCAAGATAGGGTAAAAGATGGGGTTCTAGAACTTCGTGGATATAACGCTGCGCGTTCATGTTACCTCTGATGAAGATTAACGGTGACCTGGAGCCATAAGCTATAGCACTCCAAACCATAACTCCAACAGTGTGATGAACATATCTTTCAACAAAAAACTGTGGATTCCTCCTTTCACCACGTCGCCTTCTAACCCTGGCACGACCATCGTGCATGCCTAAACAAAATCGAGACTGGTCACTAAAGACAATACTGTTCCATTCCTGATCCCAGAATGACCGTTGTCTGCACCACTCAAGGCGATTACGTCGGTGTTCTCGAGTTAAAGGGAGGACCCAGTGTGGCCGGTATGAAAACAAGCCAAAACTTCTCATTCGTCGGTAAACACTTCGCATGCCAATAGGTCTTCCGTGTTCTGCAAACCATTCATTTGCAATGGACCTGGTAGTGGAGAAACGGTCCCTTAAGGCCACTAATCTTAGGCGGCGATCTTCACGGTTTGTTGTTCTACGGCGGCGTCCAGTGCCCCTTGCTCTTTGCGTAGCGCCTTCTCGAAGCCATTCCTGACAACACCTAACCACAGTGTCTACACTTCTTTGCACTCTAACTGCAATTGCCCGAAAAGAAAGTCCAGCTTCCCGAAGTCCCACTATACGGCCCCTATCAAACTCACTAAGTTGACGAAATCGTACAGGTCTCCATACTCTGGGCATCGTAACCGATCGTAAAGGATGTCAAGAACCAAAATCTGCCAACGTTGATTCTTTACTGCGGCTGAAATATTCATTTTTAGAGCGTTAGTGAATTAAAAAAAAGCAGTATAAAAACCGGAATGTCCAACTGATAAGGCTGAAAATTTGTTCACTTGTTATTTACAGTAAGATAAATACATGACTTTTATTAAAATAAAACCATTTAAACTGGGTGTTCGGATTTATATGTCACTTAGTATATGTGCATATAACGCTTCAGATCGAATAAGAAAAAGAATTACTGAAAACTAGCCCCGGTCTCCCCTACGTACAAATGACATAAACGTGGAACTAAAGTCATACCCATGCCAAAACTAAATCGAAGCATTGATGTATTCAGAAATACTGTACGGTTTCAGCTGAACTAAAACCCGTTTCATTTTTTTTTCAATTCTTTTACCTTCCATCGCTTTTAAATGAGTAGGTAGTTTATTATACAACACATATCAAAGAGTTTTTTCAATTACGTCAGCCTCTATCCAGAGAGGAATGGCTACAACTACCTTGCAGTACCTAGCAACAAGGATTGAACATAATAAAGTTAATCATAAACGAATTACTATGAGAGTAACAGTCCAAAATTACAATCATTACAGCATAAGCTACTACTTACACTTGGTAATAATGTAGTTTCGGTGAAAGCTTGAGAACCAATAGAACCTGGAGTCTGGTTTAGTACTCTATAATTTTTTCTGATATAAACAAGTCTTTGTACTTGATTGAAAATGATTTTTTGTCGGAGCAGACGACTAATTTGCATTTGGTTTATTAACGGTTAAGGCACACCACTGCCCGAGATAAATCCATCCGTTTTAATTAGGCGTGTCAGACAAGCGCGGCCGGCACCGGAAGCTGCAATTATGATTTAAATTTCTGGGCGCTGCAAAAAATCCCGCGTTAAAAATTTCGAAAAAAGACCAACAGCGCGATTCGTGAGGCCTGTTTCGCGCGTTTCCCACGCTTTGCCGCGTTATAGTCGAGACGCCCTCTATGAGACTGTCACTTAATTAATAATTAACGCTCTCGCACTACGAGATCCGACGCTAATTGCGCTAATAGATTTCACACACTCGGGTCACATTTAGTTAGTCTAGCTCTTCCGTTGCTTGTCTAGTCATCATAATAATATATGAAGGGATCGGCCCAATAAGGTACCTAAGCCTCATTGACTTTATATTGAAAAATCTATACTAAGTGACATATAAATCCGAACACCCAGTTTAAATGGTTTTATTTTAATAAAAGTTGGTGAATGTATTTATCTTACTGTAAATAATAAGTGAAAAAATTTTCAGCCTTATCAGTTGGACATTCCGGTTTTTATTCTGCTTTTTTTTAATTCACTAACGCTCTAAAAATGAATATTTCAGCCGCAGTAAAGAATCAACGTTGACGGATTTTGGTTCTTGACATCCTTTACGATCGGTTACGATGCCTAGAGTACGGAGACCTGTACGATTTCGTCAACTTAGTGAGTTTGATAGGGGCCGTATAGTGGGACTTTGGGAAGCTGGACTTTCTTTTCGGGCAATTGCAGTTAGAGTGCAAAGAAGTGTAGACACTGTGGTTAGGTGTTGTCAGGCATTGCTTCGAGAAGGCCGTACGCAAAGAGCAAGGGGCACTGGACGCCGCCGTAGAACAACAGACCGTGAAGATCGCCGCCTAAGATTATTGGCCTTAAGGGACCGATTCTCCACTACCAGGTCCATTGCAAATGAATGGTTTGCAGAACACGGAAGACCTATTGGCATGCGAAGTGTTTACCGACGAATGAGTAGTTTTGGCTTGTTTTCATGCCGGCCACACCTTTAACTCGAGAACACCGACGTAATCGCCTTGAGTGGTGCAGACAACGGTCACTCTGGGATCACGAATGGAACAGTATTGTCTTTAGTGTCGAGTCCCGATTTTGTTTAGGCATGCACGATGGTCGTGCCAGGGTTAGAAGGCGACGTGGTGAAAGGAGGAATCCACAGTTTTCTGTTGAAAGACATGTTCATCACACTGTTGGAGTTATGGTTTGGGGTGCTATAGCTTATGGTTCCAGGTCACCTTTAATCTTCATCAGAGGTAACATGAACGCGCAGCGTTATATCCACGCAGTTCTAGAACCCCATCTTTTACCCTATCTTGACACCCTGGCAGATCCAACTTTCCAACAAGATAATGCCCGACCACATGTTGCAAGAGTCACAATAGACTTCTTTCAACATAATGTTGTCACATTGTTACCATGGCCACCAAGATCTCCCGACTTATCCCCAATTGAGCACGTGTGGCATATGACGGGTAGGAGACTGCTCAATTTGCAACGTCCTCCTCAGACTCTAGAAGCACTTCGAGAGGAGTTGGTGGTTGCCTGGAATGAGATACCACAAGAGGACATTGACCACCTGATCAGAAGCATGCCCAGGCGCGTAGCACATCAGGGTGCATCCACACATTATTAAAGGTTAAAGGGCTTTAAAGCAGTGCAATCATTTTGAAATTTTTTTACTTATTATGCTTCATTAAGTACTTATACAAAATTGTATTAAAATAAAACCATTTAAACTGGGTGTTCGGATTTATATGTCACTTAGTATATGTGATGTCGAATTCTACAACCGAATTATTAGGTTCATTTATCACAACTTATTAACTGCAGAACGGTACCTTCATTTATTGCAACATGATCTAGAAGACTGCCTCTATAATTTACCTTAAACACAGTTTAATAGCTGTTGGTTTCAATAAGACGGAGCTCCTGAAACTGTACGCAAGTTCGATAGTATCTTTCTCAGCGAGTTTGGATTACAATCTCAACTGAAGTGTCCTTTCCAGCGCGATCTCTGGATTTAACTCTATACAGGGTGATTGCCAAATCGAATTAGCGGACAGGGGAGGTCTTTTTGTATCACCCCAGGTCCCTCAAACAGTTTTTAGCCCAACGAGATTAATTATGTAGATTTTTTAATTTGTTTTAGTAAAAACTCCAAAATGTAACACACAAAGTGAAACAAAAAAAAAATAAAAAGTATGTCCACCTAATGATTAATGTATCTTAATGGGTGATGTTGTACCAGTCTCACAAAATCAACATTGCTTGCCAACAGCATGTAGTTTTTTATTTATAAACTCACGAAGGGTTACAAAGAAGAACAAAAAAAAGTAAGTATCAATTTTGAATTTCTGTAAAAAAAAACTAAAAGCGTTCACGTTCTTAGAATTCTTTTAAAAAGTATCCTAGTTTATCCCGAGTTTATAAATAAGAAACTACATGCTGCTGGCAAGTAATGTTGATTTTTATGATTGGTACAACATCACAAGTTATGATAAATTAATCGTTAGGTGGACATACTTTTTATTTTTTTTATTTCACTTTGTGTATTACATTTTGGAGTTTTTACAAAAAAAAATTAAAAAATCTGCATAATTAATGCCGTTGGGCTAAAAACTGTTTGGTGGACTTGGGGTGATAGAAAAAGACCTCCCCTGTCCGCCATTTTAATTTGGCAAACGATGCACCAAGCACCCTGTATAAGTGGTATTATCATTTGGCGGCCAGCTAAACATGGAGATTGATCAACCAATCATATTCGTCCAAACAATTTGTGTTGTATGTTCGAATAAATATTAGATACACGTATGACTCATTCTTATTTTAGCCTCAATGGAATAAATCTGTAACAAATTGGTAATTGACCCGTAGCAGTCAACAAACTTGATCTTGTTAGGGTAATGCTACTTTACTAACAAGCTGTCCATGGATGGTTTAATCAATTCCAACAGATAGTAAAAGGCGGATTGACGACTTACGAAATTGGGGATGATCGATTATCGGGGATAACAAAAGAAAATACTAAGCCCAGTCTTTAGTAATAGAAATGATGCAAAATGCTTATATATATTTATATGTATATATACTCTATGTCTTCTTTTTTAAACAAATTTCAATTTCGTTCGTAGAAAAAATGTATTTCTTTTGTTTTTGTCTAAATGTTAGCTATGTTGCAATAGAAATATGTATTTATGTAATATTTACCAATTATTAAATTATTTTTTTCGTTGCCATGGATAATTATTCGAGAATGCATTTAAATTCGCAGTATATTTCCTATCATGTGACAAATTTTTTAGTTTGATTTTATTCAAAAATGGCACAATTTATCGATATTCAATAAGAGTACCTTTTTTATGTAGAAAACCCTAAATTTTCAAATTCTAAAATTGAATTTCAAAAATAGAATCACACAAAATTTTTGGGGCTAAAATAACCTGAGTCCGTACCTGTTACAGACGCTTCCAAACAAAACTGTCTAAAATTGTTAATATTTTTAAAATCCAGCATAAAAACTAGGCTAGAGTACCAAATTTTATGTCTTTACACGTTTCGGAAATATTAAGGAAAAACCACCTTCAGGGGAGCCCCTTTAAAAGACCGTAGCGCCCTTAGGGGAAGTTTGTCGACCTATGGTTATATGAGCTTTTCTTCCTAATTTAAGCTCTAGAAACCGCTGGTAGAATATTGCATACTTTTTTCGGGACACCTTGTATACAGGGTGTCTGCAAAGTTGGGGTTCTCCTTTTCAGAAACAACTACCCTTGAAATAACAAAGGTAATGTGTAGTGAAACGAGGGCGACCAAGTAAAAAAAAATAAAGGAAAAAGTACTCACTCTCCAGTTGACGAGAAGGGCTAAGTACGTCTCTGCCCGAAATCATACCGCAGACGCCGGCGGTGGTGCAGACCACGAACAGAGGTAACAAATATGACCATCGTGCAGAAAGTACATTGATTGTCTTACACTTAATGGCACATCTTCTAACAAGCAAGGCAAAATGTTGCGTAAAAAGTCTAGGTATTGCATCCCGTTGAATCGATTTGGGAGAATAAATGGTCCAATGAGCATACCGTTCATCATGCCAGCCCAAACATTCACCGAAAATGTTTTTTGAAAATGTGCCCGACGGACAGCGTGCGGATTTTCTACTGACCAAACATGAGTGTTGCGAAAGTTATTCACCCCATTACGCGTGAACGTAGATTCGTCTGTCACCAATATGCACTTCAAAAAGTCCGGATTATTGTCATGTTGATGCAATAACCACTCATAAGACGGCAATCTTGCTGGAAAATCGTCAGGTTGAAGGGCTTGTACACGTTGGACGTGAAACGGATACAGCCCCTCTTCACGCAGCGTTCGCCACACTTTAGTTTTTGATTCTTGCATTTCTCTAGCCACGTCTCTAGTGCTTGTTGAGGGATTCTCGTCTACGCGATTACCTCTACACGCGTGACCGTAACCGTCGGTTGAAGGTTGAATAGTGACCTACACACTGACCACGACCCAGTTCTGTCGTCGGGTTGAGCTAGTGTCCTAGTACCACTCGGGGATGTCGCGAGTCGCGGCTACAGGACGGTATTCAGATATTTTTGATGTTGCAGAGCCCTTTATTTCGGTTCCCTTAAGACATTGGTGTATATAGTACTTAGAAAAATTGCTTATGTTTTCACATCGTGTAAAGAAAACCCCAACTTTGGGGACACCCTGTATAGAAAATATGTCGTTGCCGCAGATGAGTGGCCAAGAAGTACGAAACAGCTGTAGACTGTCTTTTGGAGAACGCATTCAAAATTAGAGAACAGCAAAAAATTCAGTCTTCAATTTTGTTATGAAAGCTCCTGTATCTACCTCTTTGCTTCCCTCTTATAGCCAAAACACCCTCCCCTTTCCACTTTTTGCGATATAATTCGAGTGTGCCTCCAACAACGGCAGCATATTATATGCAAATTTTATCACTCATTTCAAGCGAAACACGGCCTGCAGTGTGGAGGGTCCGTAAAATTTCACACAAACAGAAACGATAAAGGATTAATCAGGCTGGATGTTCCCAGTTGGCATCGCAGGTACTTTCGCGAATGGCGGACCCGGAAATCATACACGCGTTACCGACGCTAAAAGGCGAAATGTCCGGCTGCGAATGAGACGCTGTTGCCGAGTAACGTAGAAAAGTCAGTCGTCAGTTCATAAAGGTTTATGTTAGCCCAGCTAAGGAACATGTGTATAACAGTAAAATTTGGATGGATCATTAGTACATAGTTTCCACCCATTTGACGATACTGAATATTACTTCCCTGCCCCAAAGAAACAATTTTATTTTTTTATTTATTTAGCAACATCCAACAGCCATAGTCAATTACAGGATGGATACACATGAAAATATAAACAAATGCATATAGTGGATGTATCTAGAGAAAGCTAAAACGCTGCAAAGAAACCTCAAAACAGAACTGCGAGGAAAAAAGCGTTGTAGCTTTACCTACCCAGCACTCAACAATCACACTGGCAAGCGTTAATGTCTCCCAAAGTCGCACAAAACGAAAATATATCTAAAACGCTATTAACTGAATTATAATTACGGCACATTATGTAGATAGGGGAAAACTTAAGTATGTCAGTCCTAGGCCTGGCTAAGTAAAAAGTTAAATTAGTTCGTGACGCTAATCTAGGAATTAAGAAGTTAAGTTGTTCTAAGATGACACTGGAGTCAATAATGCTCTTTATAGTGATTAAAATTAATGTACTTCAGTTCAGTAGTTTTGAAGATTTATTGATTAGAGCTTAAATAAAACCAATACATCATCATTAGTGGAGCAAAGTAATTTAAAAATGAAGAATGAACTGACCCGTTAGGCAAGTAAATGTTGAAAATGGCCACCATGACTCTCCATGAAATAATAAAGATTTTGCTCAAAAGTTTGCCGCACATTTAGCAATATTTGAGGAGTAATTTGAAGGCACTCATTTACAATAACCTAGTCTGCAAGTTGACATCTTATAGGTTTTTTTTGGACGTTTTATAGGTTTTTTACATGATGATTTTTTAAGGTTATGATTAGATTCTTCTCTCAAAACATGAAAATTTTTGTCTTGGCGATTTTGTCCTTTCAGCATTATTCTGTGAGATCGACGAGGTCGGAAACCTTTGCATGTTTTTCTCAACAGAGAGATTTTCGTAGCGTTGAACGACAACGTCGCAAAATAGTGTGCGAATTTGTATGCGTCCGAATTAGGAGAGAAGGAAGCTGCAATTGCCTCGTTACAGGAATCCACGAGTTTGCCTCCGTTAATCGTGCTTCATTTTATTGCACGGGATTTTCGTCCGCCTCTTATTCGCTTTGTCTTTATTTGGTGCGGCTCGGAATTCAGCAGGATATGGGGGAATTCCGGGAGACTATGAAAGTTAATCGTCAGAATAAGCTGCATAATCGGTAGTGTTTCTTTTTTTTGCGCTTACACATATGGACTAAAACGCTTCTTGATTGTATTGGAACTATACTCAATTTTTGTTTTAGTCTTCGATTCTCGTTTTGTAATCCATAGTGACCAAACATAAAAACTTTTTAAAGCAATAATAATGATTTATTGGTGTTAACGCACTACGGTGCTTACACAGGTCAGATTTGTAAAAAGTGATTTTGATACCAGCATAAACAGATGGTATTAATTTATGACGCTCAGCGATTACCCAATCGTGATCAGGCAATTTGATTCTATATTCCATGTGCACTAGAAGAGGTGCTTGCTTATTTGCCGCAGTTACGCCAATAGGGACTCGAGCTTTATCATCTTGAGATATGAAAAATACTTGATCAGGTCCAAGTATGGATGCTATGTTCTCTAAATAATGGATTGATGCTTCAGCGAACTTGCTATCTAAGTGGCTCTTGTGGTGATCAGTTTGAGCCCGAATGAGCTTAACAGGGACTGTCGATACATGTCTTCGTCCCTCAAATGTCAAATTTTTACGCTGCGAATTGATTCCGTTCGGCTTCTGTCATCTGCTGCACTCCCACTGAATCCCTCAGAGATAGTCTTTTTTTTTTATTTCTGGATTTCCATGACAAATACCTTCTAACTTTCTTTTCATACCATCCCTGTGTTTCTTCTGGGCAACTGCGTTTTGAAACTTCCTGTTTAAAGACTGTTTTGCTGTTTTTATTTCCTCGCGCAACTTAATGATCTGTTTATCAACTTCAGCACGGCTTGGCATAGTATCTCTAGCAGAATACAAAGCATTCAGATTTTTTTCGAGTAGAGCAATCTTATTTTTCATAGCTTCCTGAGCAGGTTTTGCTCTCTGTTTATCTATATTTTCATTAATTTCGCATTGCTGTTGTGATTCATTACCGGGTTTTAATTTAACTTCTTCCTCTTTTTTAATATTTCAAGCTGACTGTATAATTTGTGTTTTTTCTGCAGGTTTACAGGTTGCCTAAACATAAAAGCTTTCTATGGCTTCTGCTAAAGATTCTCTTATTAAGCTACATAAATACAAAGTATGGCAATATATATATGGTAAATATAAAACCCTATGGCTTTAAATCTAATATGTTTAAACGAGCAATTCGTTCCGGTCAGAAAATACAGGGTGTTAGTTTTCTGAATATATGTATAAAACTAACATCCTGTACTTTGTGACCAATTGACGGAATCAATCATAAGAAATAAATCTATAATATAATGAATATTACCTCTATACTTTGAGATAGGTCATAATAATTTGCTAATCAGTAAAGAGAAACTTTTTGGCGATTTCTAATATTTCTAGTACTCATAGGCACCTAAAATGATTTCGTCACGCACCTTAGAAAAAAAAAATTAGTAGATTGGATTTATTCTTAGTCGCCGCTTGCAATTCTTCTTCGATTCTCTTAAATACAATAATATCTAGTTCCTTGTCGGATTTTGCTTGTAATTTGTAATTTCGCCACACTTCGTTAACTAACTTTTGTACATTTTGTACTTTCGTACTTGTATGAGATTTTTTAAAACATTCAATCAATTTTTGGTATAACTTGGATTTGTCTATGTGAAACGACATCTTATTTAAACATTAAACTTTGGCTAATGGAATCAATGGTAACACAAATGTTAACTTGCTTTACTATGTTTACAATACGTCTACTCGCTATAGTATCCAAACGAAACAATAGACTTATAGACAGTGTTGCCAGAGCCAAAATTGAAAATTCCGCTACTGGTATCGAAAAACTGCGCTACTTTCCGCTACCACGGGAATTATCGTCGGGAGGGGGGGTAGGTGGTTGGCGCACCATCATAAAACAGGGGGGCATTTACTATACGGGTTGTGTTAAAAAAGGAAAACAAAAACCAAACAGCGTGATAAAATATAACATAAAACTGTAATAAAGAACATTTGACTATAAAAACCAATACAATATTACAAATAACTGTCAAACAACAGAACATTTATCACGCAGTCATATTGAAAAAATATCACAGGAAACTAAAAAATAAAAAGCATATGACTAAAGGCCATTTCTGTTTTGCATAAAAAAATTTTGAGTTACTTAAACTTAAGTCACTGTCTGTATCACATTCTTCTTGTTGCATTTCTGTTCTCTGTATACTATATAAATTATGTTTGCATTTTTTAAAATGTTTTCCACCAAATTCGAAGTCTAAGCAGCCACATTTTTTTTGTATTGTATCCAGTTTGATAAGTATCGCGAACAAAGTTGATTTCTTTGTTTTGATTATCTCCATATATGAGAATGTCCACTCGACATCTGCACTACCATGTGGAAAATGTTAAAATTATTAGACATACCTTGGAAATACACTTCACAGGTTGTGTCAGTGCCGATTCGAAAGATACCTGTATTTAGATTTGGTTACTAACTGCACTCATTTTTTTTTTCTGGTAATATCCATCATGTGTACCTAAATTGCAAAATACCGCTACTTTTAACAAAAAATCCAATTACGCCGCTACGCCGCTACTACTTGAAAATTCCGCTACCAGTAGCGGAATTCCGCTACTTCTGGCAACACTGCTTATAGAGGAAATTTAGACAAGTGAACACCGCGCGGTAATTCCCCTACTCGGTTCTAAAGCGAGTAGGGGAATTACCGCGCGCTGTTCACTGAACGTATGGATTATTTGCGGGAATCCCCGAAAATGCGTTTCGTTTTCAAGCAAAGACAATGTGAGGGTTGCCATTCGTGTAAAAAAGTAAATAACTACCGATGACGTAATCATCAACTAGACTCCCCTGCCACCCATGTCATCCAAAATATGCAAAACCCCCCCGCCCCCCCATAGTGCTCACGTAATACTTGAACGACCCCTTATTATATGTGAACCTTTTTTGGTTTACTGACGGAGCCAAAATATAATCTCTGAAACGGATGTTGACATCATGTACTGCTTTTCTGAATATCAGTATAAGTAAGGCGGATTCATGGTGGACAGCATTTTATGGCAAAAGCATAATGTGATTACCTCGAAATGGCGAGTCATATCCAGCCAATGTAATGGGTTAAACTTATGCAACAGATAAAATCAAAGATGTACAAAGCAATATTTTAGTTTCACATGTGACATAGATCCTACAGGGATATAAAACAGAACCTACTTACAAAACCCCACTGTAGAGAACAGACAAGCCGACGTCGAGTCCAGAAACAAATATAACGAAGCGGTTCGCAATGCCAAAAACCAGCATGATATAAAAGTTAGGCACAGGGTAATGTCGCAGCGCAATGGCAGTCGGTCTCTCTGGACGCTGGCCAAGCAGATTGAAAAGAACTTCTCACACAGTAGCCTTCCACCACTTACGTGTCAGGATGGAACTATTGTATTCGACTCAAAGGTCAAGGCGGAAGTGCTAGCCAAGATCTTTGCTGCCGACTCCACCATGGACGTCCCCACCAACGCCCAAGTGCCGTCAATTCAAAGGGTTCCCCACACGATGCGGGAGGTAACATTCAGGCATAAGTCCGTAAGACGAGTGCTCTTGTCGCTCGACATCAACAAAGCTTCTGGTCCGGACTTGATTCCTGCCATTGTACTGAAGAGATGTGCAGCGGAGCTTGCTCCAGTTCTTTCGCGTCTCTTCCAGATATCTTATGAATCCGGCACCTTCCCAGAAAACTGGAAATTTGCTCATGTACAGCCCATCCCAAAAAAAGGATCTAAAACCGACCCTCACAACTCCAGGCCTATAGCTCTGCTTTCTGTTATAAGTAAAGTGATGGATAGGTGCATAAATCGTGAGCTTCTAGACTACCTCGAACGTCACAGCTTGATTAGCGACAGGCAGTACGGTTTCCGGCACCAACGATCCACAGGGGACCTCCTAGCTTACGTCACGCAACTGTGGAGTAAACTCATCCAGTCTCATGGTGAGGCTCATGTCGTTGCTCTGGACATCACGAAAGCGTTCGATCAGCTGTGGCACGCTGCCCTCTTAAGCAAACTTCCATCCTACGGCCTCCCAGAAAAGCTTTGCAGATGGGTGGCTGACTTCATCTCTGGCCGCAAGATATCCGTCGTAATTGACGGATTCTCCTCTTCATCCCACAACGTCAACGCGAGTGTTCCCCAGGGATCGGTCTTGGCTCCAACACTGTTTCTCTTACATATCAACGACCTCCTTTCCTGCACGATCAACCCAATCCACAGCTTCGCTGATGACAGCACTCTACATGCAGGAATTCAGAGTGACAAGCCGATCTCTGCCGCTGAGCTGGAAAAAAGAAGACTAGCGACGACTTCTTCTCTGACAAGAGACCTGGAGGCTATCACTGCTTGGGGACGCAACAATCTTGTACAGTTCAATACTCCCAAAATACAGTACTGTACTTTGACGAACAAAAAGCGTCCTAGTGCTCATACAGTTTCGATGGACGGTCGAGTTCTACCAAAGAGCCATTCATTTCGGCTGGTCGGAGTCCAGATCACCGAGGACCTGATCTGGCACGAACACATCTCTTCAATAGCTGCAGCTGCTGGGAAAAAGCTAGGCTATTTGTTTAGGGCTAAGAAGTACTTTTCTCCGCATGACCTTCTCACTCTATACAAGGCCCAGATAAGGCCTAGCCTCGAGTATTGCTCACACATTTGGGGTGCTGCCACCCCGACTACATTGTCCATGCTCGATGCTGTCCAGAGGAGGGCGGTCCGACTGATCGATGACTCTTCTCTAACAGACAGTATCGGGACTCTTTCGCACCGGCGGACCGTCGGCGATCTAGCTCTTTTCTATCGCTACACCAACGGGCTTTGCTCCTCAGAGCTCTCTTCCATGATGCCGCAGCGCGATGTGCCTGCCAGACAGACCCGCCTGACTTCGGCGTCCCATCCTAACCGTGTCAAACTTCGTACATCCAGAACTGGCCGATACGACCGCTCCTTTGTCCCGAGGGTGTCTAGATTGTGGAACAATCTACGGGAGGAAGCTTTTCCCAGTTCCACTAACCTTAGGCAGTTCAAAAATCGTATTAACAAAATTTCTTTGGGATCATCATAGCAGCCGCGGTGTTCCGGCATTTAGGCTTCTGCCTGCGCGGCTGTTTCGATATAAAAAAAAAAAAGGGATATAAAAGTTGTTAGGACAAGGAAAACTTTATCAGTAATATAACAACCTATGTGAAAGTGAACAGTTTCTTGAACGATTGTTCGTAAGAGTATCAACTTGATCCGGTGGGCAGTATAGTAAAAAAAGAGCGTCTATATTAGAGTCTCTTCAGGACAAAAGCAAGATAAAGCCATAAAGGAGTGGCTGGCTAATTTTCGCAGTAATCACACGGCGGGACAAAAACGAGCAGCAATAGGGAGGATACAGGAAGGGTGAGTAGCGAAGCGTATCCTGGTACGGAATGGAATGGGAACGGCTACATATGGATTAAGGATAAATGAGTACACACGCAGGACTGCACGAGATACACTCGCATAAGTGGAATGTTACTTTACGCGACATTAACCTGTTGGCACAACACAGCCCTACTCAGTCTCGATTAATTCTTTGTCCCCTGTTTGTGTCTTGTTCGCCTTTGTCTAATGAGGTTTGACGCAGTTTTTGCCTATTCTGGGGATTAGAACATAAATATAACGGTAAAAACTGGATTTTTGGTCAACGTTAACTCCAAGTTAGTATATAGGGCCATCCTTTGGTTTCTTTTTTAAATTGGTATTAAAAGTACACTCTTCAATAATATATAACACTCGATACTTTATTTAAAAAAATACACCTTCATGTCACAAGCAGGCCAGTTGCACGAACCTTCTTCACGAATTTAGTCTAGAAATAGTCTTCCCAATTTTCGCTGCAACACAGCACTCACGTTGAAAATAGTTTTTCAATATTTACCACCTTTGTTCAAGATCAAAACGATCCATCGCTCACAGCGAAAGTTTGACACAATATATCTGTCAATATGTTGGGCATGGAAGTGTTACCAACTGTCAAAATAATACCAACTTAAAAAATAACAGATGGTCCACTCTTTATAGAACATCATTAAAATCTGACGTAAAACTGCTCTGTATTTTTGCTTGAAGAGCGTTCTTACGACTACCTTGCAAAACAAAATGGTTCTTGAAAGCGTAAATGTCATACTCGCAATTTCATTAAAATAAAATTGCTTTCTAAGAGCAAAAATAAAATAATACGGACAGTTGAATATTATAAAATATCTCTACTAGCTGCCAACAAGCATTGAAATCCATATCTTTTACTATGCTAACTATAGGCAACCAGCATTACAATACCGACTTTTGACAGTTTAGCTTGCCTGTGTCTTCATTAACGTCAACTACAACTCTATACGTATTGTAAGATTATTTCTAAACATCTCCGTGCTAATATTTTTAGTCTAATGAAGCAGTGATAAGAAGATAAGTGGCAAACTAATCAAATAAAGTCAGGGTGTGTTCCGTTAGATTTAAATAAACCATTAACAGGATTGCCGGCACTACCGTATCTTGCATTTCTATCTGATGTAACGTCTACCAGAGTGGACGGGTGGAAACGTCCCTTCAAGTGGTGAGACCATTAACGGATTCCAAACAAATGATAAAATTGACCCTTCCTTCCTTTACGGTTTTACTGGGGTGCATAATTCAAGGAAAATTATTGTTTGATAGAGCAGTTTTTTAATGAAACTAACTGTGAAAATATGCCTTTTTTATTAATTTGACGGTATCAAAAATTTCGTAATCTGGTGAAAGAGTCAGCATCTTTGCAATTGTTACCGGTATTTCCAAATATAGTGAATGTGCTGGTTAAGTGCATATATAGAAATCACGAAAGATGACGATTACGTCATCATTTTAGTCTGTAGCAAAGATATACGACAGCGATTTGTGAATATATTTAATGAAGTTTCTGATATGTTAGACAGAGACAAACAGAATTTTATTGTCTAATCAAACGGTATTGCTAATTTGCATGCATCTGACAAGGATAGATGTTTTCATGTTGATTTTAAAGATGAATAGTTAGGTTATGTTAAAGCAGGTTGTGTTGTTTCCGAGTAATACTTTGGTCTTTGGTGTTCCTGTCTTAATTAAGGTATTCTACTCATAACTGTTTTTTTCATAATAAAAACTCCCCACTAAAATTATTATTAAGGTATCACTCAAAACCATGAAATAAAATGAAAATCAGTGAAATAACCTAACTTCGCAAAATCATAATATAAATTTGTTGTCATTATGTTTATCGTGATTTTATCATCGACTTACGTCCATTGATTAGTTCAGTACAATTTATGGTGTGACGAACAGTCATCTTTTGTGATTTTGACTATAGCTATGAACCTGTCTAAAACACAGACGCAATTGATATGTAGAAATGAAAATTGTGCTCTATAAATGTTGTGTTGGCAAATGTTCATCTTCAAAAAGTTAACGCTTCAAAAAAGTACAACTTAATGTATGATGATAATTGAGTTGAGGGATGGTGTGATAGAAAGCCGGTTCGTCGGCAAACCCATTAAGTTGATAAACCGTTCATTTCATTAGCGGCAAAGTTATACCTTGTGTAAACACGGCCTAACCTAATAAAACTGCTACGCACACGGCAGGCTTGATTGAACGACTTTCTGTTTGTTCTTTGTATCGCTATATAGAGATTAGCGTCGAAGGTGATTAGTGATTGGTATTGAATTTCCATTACCAGAATATATTCTGTAAATAGTACGTTCCACTTATGCGAAGAAGTCACGAAGAGCAAGTGAATAGACAGTCAGAAAAATCGGATAGATAAGATGATAGAATTTGCAAAGAAAAACTATGTTGGCCTGTGCAAGAGGCTTATCTTTTCAAAATAAGTGACGAGTTCCATACTAACGTTTACATCTATACTAAGCCTAAAGTTACTGAAAATTTGAAAATTACTATTTTATTGCTTTCGTACACTTTGTTTACTTTGCAAATAAATATTGCCTCTCTGTTCCGATTTACTAGTTTACTACTTAGTTAAGACTTATGAAGGAAGATGCATTTCCAAAATCTAAATCGTCTGCTCAATCATTATCCTGACATCTAGCGGAAAGAAACTTAACCAAGATATAACTGCGGAAGTTCAGCATAGATCCTTACACCCCAATTCGTAACTTTCAATACTAACTTTAAAAGATGACTCCAAGATGGAGCCTGTGTCATCCTGCCATCTATCGGGGAAAAGCTAAACTTAGAGTCTGCGCATCAGGCCAGGCACAAACTGTGAACTTTTTCTCGTTCTTGGACGTGCAGGTCAATCACCATATTGTAATTCTGATAAACCTGACCTTCATAATCTATACTCTCGCTGATTTTCAGACGATTCTTCAAAATGGCGACATGACGGAGAAGGCTAAGATTGGTACTTCTACCTGCATATTAGACCAATTTGATTTTTCAGTGATATCTGCATAGAGAAGACGAGAGACAAATAATTAGCGAGAAAAATGCTCCCTTAATGAGGACGGGCTGAATCTTGAAGACAATAAAACATCTTTTGACACAATGCATTTCTGCTTTTTGCGCTACAAAACATTATGGAGCCATTCCTGCCCCTGCCTCTAGAGTAGGGGAAAAATCAATGTTTTGGGAATAAACAGCGTAAAGCCAATTCCCGAATTTCTCTTTGTCCCCGAACTTTTTCAGACATGATATTAATCCTAGGCCAGATTTTCTCCTATTCGCCGTGTGTATTGATGAGTGAAGATCGGTTTTTTACAATGTCATCAATGATGTCGACGTATGCTAGCTAGAAATATAAACCAACCCAATTTCCTTCATGTGAAAATAAGAAAAACCGTTTAACAAGTTCAACAGGAATGACAAAAATAATATGCGGTTTGTGAGGGGCTTAACGAGTAGTAAGGTGTTACAGAATTGACAATTGTTAATGTTAGTTCGGACTAGCGAACACTAGATAGCACCACACATGATTTTGGTGCTGACATCTAGCAACTGAACATTCAACTAAGAGGTAACGTCGAATAGATTTCGATGCTCGTTTAACAATCGCCAACGGTACTCACGTCATTATCACCTAGATGTCGCCCTATAAGGTTTGTTCCCTCAACCAAATTATAAAAAGATCACAGGTTGGTTCCACCTGATTTGATTCGAATTTGTGCTTTATTTATACATTGTTCCTTTTTACTTTCTGTTCATATTTCAGGACATTTTCACGTTGTTTGTGATTCTGTATTTTTACTAAAATAAATCTAATGCATTCCATTATTTAGACTTACTTTCGTCTTCCTAAGGATCCAAACATAATGTATATACAGGAAGCTATATAATATATTGTTTGGTATGGGTTTGTTCGTTTAGCGAGTTTGTTTGGCATTTGTTGATTTGTTTTGAATTAGGGTTATGTAAAGTTTTAGAGATAAAATGTCAACAGTTTCAGTATTTTGTTGTTTAAGACGTTGTTTAGATGGAATCAAATATCAGAGCAACATACCAAGTGGTCCCAGGGAAAATCCTATACATCTAGACACCGCTTTCATGGGTAAGTTTAGTTTCAGAAGTAGAATTATATGCCAAATATACTACAAGTTGCTCAGAACTCCAAAAATGGAATGTTTATTCATAAATGTTCGGAAACTACATGGTGATCGTGTACTAAAGCTGAACCGTTGCTTGTTCTATCGAAGTATTCAGCAAAGACTGCTTTTGTTGTAGGATATGAAGTAGTCATTGTAAAAGGGGGCTTCAGGACCTGTGGGGCAGGTGCTGTTTTAGGAAACGCCCCACTGGTTCAGTCAAAATCCTATTTTGAAGTCAAAGTACAACAAGGTGGAACATGGTCAGTAGGACTAGCTACAAGACAGACTGATTTAAGTTTAACACAAGGTTTGTCAGTTTGTCCATAATAAACTTATTTATGATAAAATTAAATCTCCAGATAACTGTGATCTGTTAAGTAATTGCCTACCAGATAATTATCTACATCACATATGGCACTAACTGGCAGGTAGCTAGGCCTGACAGTGTGAAAAAAGCCACTGTGGTGGTGGTGGTTATAACATGATACAATAAATAATGTAAATAATAATCAAATAAATATAAACATAGAATGTGGTTTGACTCAAATCAAACACTGTAGTCCTATAAACATGAAAATCACAGGATATAATAGTCCTTTTCCTTCCAGGTGGAATGGATGAATATTCATGGGCACTTTGTGATGACCACACAATAAGGCACAACAAAGAAGATTTGTACAAAATAAAAGTTGCTAAAGATGATGGTGATACAGAAGGTATACAAAAATTGCAAGAAGGTGATATCATAGGCGTATCATATGACCATATCCAGCTCAAATTTTTTGTCAATGGCAAGGAAGTTGACTATGCAGTTACTAGTGTTAAGGGAACTGTATATCCTGCATTATATGGTAAGAATTTTATTGCACATTCATTCAAAATTCTCTGAAAAACATGAAGACTCAAATTGGCTTAATATAGCCATGAAACATTAAACAGATAATGTTTAATGTTTCAGTTTCTTGAGTTTTGTTGTGTTGGTGTTGTCTTGGTCTTAAACAGTTTCCAAATCTGCATTTATTATCTGTTATGCATAATTTTGAATTTATGCAATCAATGCCACTTGAAACAATGTTTGATTAAAATATCACTGATACCAAGATTGTCAATAGCTGGTACATACTTGATACTTGAAGTGTATAAACATAGTAAACCTTCAAAATACTAGTTCTCATTGCTGTATAATATTACTACAGTCACTGTTGCAATACAGCTGGTCCACTGTAGCATTTTTTTTATAATATATATGTATATATAATTATACCTAAACTATATCAGAAATTTTTTAAAACACCCTGATTCTTTTCCAGTTTCAGCTAGGATTTGAGATACTATACAGGGTGTGACTTAATTATTGTCTTAATTGCAAGTGCACATTCCTAAATGAAAATATGTTACAAATATTACAACACTTCCAGCAATGATCAAAGTTGATTTGATTTTATTTTTATAATTTATTAACATGTAATGAAGTTGTTTTTAAATGAAGCAATATAAGAAGGGATACAGAGACAGTACAGATGTTAATCCAGAAAAAACATTTATTTTGAAAAATCAGTGGTTTTGTCAACATTATTCATGATACTGTCCCCTGAGACGCCACTGGAATTCATAACTTTTTTCTGGGTAATGTTTACTCAGCATCATGTTTCAATACTGCCAAAATTAAACAAGACTGGTACAAGGATCTTTAAGATAATAAATAGACAAAATTTTTCAAAACATTGAAAACCAGACTTTTAAGGCATATAATTGTATGAGGTTTTCTACTTAAATTTGGCACGGAAATGCGCGCTTGCACTTACAACCAACAATTAAGTAGATTTTCCTTTCCTTCTTATGGGATTTACCCATTTCCTATTTTTTGAGCTTTACATTATATTTTTTTTTTCCAGTTGATGATGGTGCTATCCTGGACATAGTCCTGGACAACTTCAATTTCTCACCTCCCTCTGGTTTTGAGAAAATCATGCTTGAGCAATCACTCCTTTAATTTTAAGCTAACACATCTCTCTAAAGTGGAACAAATGTTATTTACCATTATTTATTTTTTATATGATAATTCTATGTAATTTTTAATTTTTAGATATATCCTATCATTATGTTTTGATGGATATGTTAGGACAACAGTGTAAAAATGGATCTGTACTAAAACTGTAAATAATCCATCCAAGTATATACATATGTATCACATTGTTTAATAATGTGAATCATCTATTGTGATCAAAATAAATATTAAGCTAACATTAGTTCCTTTACTTCACTGTTGATTTTGAATCTGCTCTATCAAACTTCTGTTTCTTGTATTTTGAACAAGTTACAACAGCTATAAAATATATGCTGATTTCATTTTAAATAACAAATAAACCTTATCTTATATACAGTAGTTTTATTATATACATATTAAAACTAACTGCAACCAGACGTTTCAATGGCAAACAATTACGAAGCTGGAATAGTTTTGAAAAAAACTCATTTGTTTTTGAAAATATTTTAATAGAGACTAATCAACATACAACATCCACCGGATCAAAATATAACTAACAATTTAACCTAGTATCCTATTTACAAGTGAAGTCAATCTGAAAAATCATTTAAAGAATGAAAATCGTTGTCAAATGTTTGGCAGATGATCTACTGTTGTCTTCTGTCCATTTGTGTTATGAGGACTAGTTGGCTTTGAAGTTGTTCCCCCTAATGACGTTACTGATAGTTGAGGAAGTGACGTTGTACCATTGGTATTTCCAGTGACCTCCTGTCAAATATAAGTAATAATTTCAGACATGTTGCCTCGAAGCTCAAGGCCAAGGTCTAGGGTATACAATTATGTTCAAATAACTTCAATACGTCCAAGATCAAGATCAAATGCCACAGTCAAAGGCTAAAGGTCAAGGTCATAAGTCAAGGTGAACTGTGGAGCCGATGTTGATATTTTTGGTCATCATCATGAGCTGTGGACATAAGTGGGAGGTCAAACGTCAAGGCCATGAACTTTGCAATCGACGACAGCAGCCTGGATAATGGTTAAAGCTCCTATCTCTTAACTAGAAAAAACTTGCATAACCTGTTTTCAAACCCTGACGGTAGTGTATATAACCCGAAGCACCTTGATGTGTGACATACCTTTGGCTTGATCTTTATTCCTTTCTCAGTGATACGCCCCGATTCATTTTCAGAATCCTTTTCTATAGCATCAAAGTACTTGTGCGAAAGCAGCTCCTCACAGGTCCAACGTTTGGCGGGATCTTTGTCTAAGCATTTCTGAAGGAGAAAAAGTGAATGGTACAAAATTACTATAACAATCTGAATTCTTAAATTAATAAAACGTATGGTGCCTACATCTTGCATTTAAACATGAAATCAAATCTTCTATCGAAACAATAGCTTTCATTATCACAGCAAAAATTCTCTCAGTCCTCAGTCGTTTTTCGAAATGGTGCAAAGTGCACAAAGCTAGATATTTCACCTTTTACATGATCCCAGAAAAAGACGTCGGTAAGCGTCAGATCGGGAGATCTCGCTGGCCAATTGATCGGTCCGAATGTCTTGGTTTGAGATGAGAGAAGATTCATTGTTTTATTATAAGATCTGATCCTATGTCTAAATGTGGGATAAACATCTTTCTTGGAATCAATAACAATAACTCGAAAACTGTTCGAAATAAGTGGTATTAATGGTATTCACATTATATAAAAAAATCCCAAGGAAGGTGTTTAATGATGTAGAAATATACAGGATGTTCCAGTTGAAATTTATGAGAAAGGTACATTTTGCGTTTTGAGATACACTGTATGAATAGAAAGATATTTTAGCGTTTTTTTTAGATCATCTTAAAATCGATGATTATAAAATGCTGTGAACTAAAATTTATCTAAATATCTTTATAAAGGGCAGAGTTGCGAGCCGTCAAAGTTTGGCATTTTACATTATACATTTCACTAAAAATCTAAATAATTGACAATCGTCCATCGTTCATGATATCAGACTTCTTGTTGTTACAAGCTCTGTCCAAAATATGCAATAAATATATGTTTGTCATGGCTTAAAGTTATGGTACACCCTGTATATTAAAATAGTTTTAAAATATGCACTAGTAACGGTTGCGACGAACACAGATTTTTCAGTTCGCTCATAAAACTACCTTCTTTTTTGGTTGGGATACCGTGTATAAATAGTGTTAAAAAATATATCCTAAGAATAACCTTCAAGAAATCCAAAGCAGCTGGTGGACAATCCTCAGGCAACCTTTGCTCTAGTGGTGTGATCCTTGCTGGTTTTGGCAGCGTTACTCCTCTGAAGAAACTATTGTCTCTGAACGCCTGGACATGCCTAGGTAGTAATTCTCCCAAGGTGCTGCAAATCAGAAACAGTTGGTCCACGTCAGACTTGCCCGGCCACAAAGCATCGCCTCGAAGAAGCTCAGCGAGAACGCAGCCTGAAAATGACAGAAATTCTGCAGTTTAGGACGCTGTTCTTTATTTCTATCATTTTTCTACAGTACTTATTAACGTCATTCTACAAAAAAGGCCAAACATCGAAATAATCGAAAGCAGGCGGCAAAAACAGAATATTCAAGGTCAACGTCAAGGTCAAAAGCCAAGGTCAAAAGTCAAAAAGTCAATGTCAAGGTCAAAGGTCAATGCCAAGGTCAAAATAAAAGATCAACGGTTATGTCACATGACAAAGATCAAGGTCAGCGATCTGGGTCAAAGTCAACGGTCTAGGTCAATAGTCAAGGTCAAATTCAGCAGTCTAAATCAACGCTCAAGTTCAAACATGTAGGTTAAATGTCAATGCCAGAGGTCAAGATCAATATGAAAGCTCAATATGAACACCCAAGGTCAAAAGTCAAAGTCGAATGCCAAGGTCAAATCTCAGTGTTAGAGGTTAATGTCAAGATGTTAAGATCAAGGTCAACAGTTGAGATCCAATGCAGAAGCACAAGGTCAACGTCAAATATCAACATCATCGGTAGGGTAAGGTCAAGTCTAAGATCAAGGTGAAAAAGGATTTCGTGGTCAAAGGTCAATGTAAGAGGTGTATGTTCGAGGTTTAACTATAGAATGTTTAGGCAGAAGGTAGAGGCGAACGGTTAGGTGAATTATCAAAAAGTAAATGCTGAAAAAACATACCAATAGCCCAAACATCAACAGGAGTACCATATTGTGTATCACCCACCAACAGTTCTGGTGCTCTGTACCATCGCGTTGCTACATAGTCTGTATAGTTCTCACCAGGATCTGCAAACATAAATGTTGTAACTCATAATGTGCACATTTTTTTAAAATAGAGTATTGAGTGCAAAAGATATTTTTTCAGTTTGGCAACACAGTGTTCTCTGACTTTATACGCTGTCGGGCTTCAGATTCATTGAGCAGTTATTTATATTTGTCTCAAGCCTGAACTAAAAAAAACGCCTCGTCTATAAGAAACTATAATTGCATTCTCGTGTTTCTGACACTCACTGAGCATCCTAGCAAATCCAAAATCGCACAGCTTCACCCTCCCGTCCGCGGTCAGCAGTATATTCTCAGGTTTGATGTCCCTGTGCACGCAGCCCCTCCGATGACAGTAGGCGGTGGCAGCTGTCAACTGTTGAGCCACGGAACAGCAGAACGACGGAGAACACCCCCCGCCACCCATCGCTACGCGCTTCTCCAATTCGTCCAAAACGGTTCGTTCGCAGAACTCGAAGACCAAGTGGAGACGCCGCTTGCGGCGAAATACTTCCAGGAGGTTGACGAGGTGCGGGTGCTTTAGGTTCTGGAATCAAATAAACCATTAAGTTTTCAAAGGATGCTCACCATGTCTCTCCTCCGTTATTACCTTCAGCGGAAGATAAAGAGCTTCAATGATGACTGGTTTTTTGAGGGGTCAAGGTCAAAAGTCTGATTTCAAGGTCAATGGTCAGAACATGATGTAATAATAATGGGAGTGCCGCAGAGCTCCCTCCTTGGGCCGTTGCTTTTGAACGTGTTCTACGATGGGGTTATTCGGTTATGATGCTGCCAGGAATTCCAATGATAGGGTATGCTAAATCACGAAGATTACGATATGCCTGGAAGAAAATGGCACCTACTCGAACGTGGTAGGTGGGTTGACTACCAGACACAGCTGGAATTGACGCTCGGCGGGAAGCTCACTGCTGAGAATTCTGTCACGCATATACGCGATGGAAATTGGGTTGATATTCAACCAATAGTGAGACGGAAAGTAAGCAGATTCAGGCCAGCTTGGTAGAATTTCCCTGTTCATCGTCGAGAGATGTAAGGAAGATTCTCAAACGTATGTAAATAAAACATCATTTTTTCAAGTCGTTGAAATAACTCTCAAGTATCTTATTTAAAAAAGAAATCAACACTTCCAGTAAAACTGAAATTTTGGATGATCTTCTATCTGATCATAATTAGTTACCTTCAATAGCCGAATTTCTCTGAGAGCTATCTTCCTGATGAGAGGATCTTCTTCACTTTCTGAAAACTTTTTTATAGCTACTATTTCTCCAGTTTCTCTATTCCGGCACTTGTACACTACACCGTAGCTACCTTCACCTAGTTTACAGATTTTTTCGAATTTCTCCATGGTCTTTGAAGTTGTCCGACTCCTAAAATACGGTTAGATATCGTCATTTTACGAAAGAAAGACTGACTACAACTATCACTACATTATTATTTTCTTTCTGCATAATGGGCGCATAATAACTAGGCATCCTAAGGTAGTTATGATGCAAGAATATAGTATCTTCCGTTAGTTAAGCTATTTCTTTGACTATCATTACTAATCTCATACATGGTTAAAAAATGTCAAGTACTGCAAAAATCAAAATTTCGCTAATTTTGATCTGTCAGACAAGGTTAAAAATCGCTGCAAAATAAATCAAATAATACTTGGCGGCCGAAATTACGATTTTTTGTCTGCAGACATTAGGTCTCTTACAACTCGATAAAATGGTCAACATCAGAGAAAAGTTACTGAAGGCCCCTTTTGCTCAGAATGATCTAAAACATCTGAAAAAATTGCACGGATAAAAAAATTAATTTTATCTTGCCTAAGATTAAACATGCTGGGTTGAAAATTATAATTTTTGAGCTCACAGTATTTAATTAAGCTTAAGACCTTGCTCTTCAAGACCTCTGAGAGTATTTCAAGATAAGTTTATTTCAAAATTAGTTTATTTCAAAGAGATGTTTAACCTTGTTTGTTAGGCCAAAACAGTCGAACTTTAGATATTCGCAGGGTGTAATTTACTAATTTCACGTTTCTACGGTTCTTTATAAAATCTGCACATTCACTATGTTTTGAAAGTGTTATACGGAATTGATAAAAAAGGTGAATGTGCATTCTTAAACAAGCGCGTCTCATTAGAACACAACGCATCCACCCTTTTTGAAATACCAGTTACCAATTTCTATAGATTCAAGTTGACATGAAGCCACGACAGCCTATTAAGTTTTTGCGTGATATATATATATATATATATATATATATATATATATATACAACAATCTCTTTAATATAAGCGAATCTCAAAATACTTTGCGGGGTCTTAAATAATTTAGATACTTGGCGACAGAACTTACAATTAAATATATATAAAAATTGTAATTTTTGAGCTCGCCAAGTATTTAAATTAAGGTTAAGACGTTGCACTTCAAGACCTCTGAGAGTATTTCAAGATAAGTTTATTTCAAAGAGATGTTTAAATTTGTTTGTTAGGCCAACATTGGCGAACTTTAGAAATTCAATGTCTGTAATTTACTAATTTCAGGTTTTTCCACTTGTCTTTATAAAATGTGCACATTCACCATGTTTTAAACGTGCTATACGTAATTAATAAAAAAGGTGAATGTGCATTCATAAACAAGCGCATCTATTTAGAACACAACGTATGCATCCACCATTTTTTAAATATCAGTTATCAATTTCCATAGATTCAAGTTGACCTGAAGCCACAACATCTTTTGTTAATCTTTTGCGTGATGCGTATATAGGGTCAATTTAGGTACTTAATCCTATCACTTCAGAAAGTAATTATCGTATAAATCACGATATCTTCCGCAAAATCAATACAGAAGCAATCAACTTCAATGTCTTTGATGTTGTCCGACTCTTAGAATACGGACAAAACATTGTCATTTTACTAACATACCACCATATTAACGTATCCTTTCTGCATAATAGATTAATAATATCTAGGCATCCTAATGCAGTTATGATGTAACAATATAATATACCTTAGTGGTTAAGCTTTTATTTGACTAACATTACAAATCTAATACAGGATACAAAAATGTTAAATAGAATTTGAAAAATTAAAATTTCGCAAATTTAGGCCAAACAGACAAGGTTAAAAATCGTTTTAAAATAAACGAATCTCAAAATACTTTTCGGGTTCTTATCTAATTTAGATGCTGGGCGTCAGAAATTACGATTTTTTACAAAATTTTCAAACATTGAATATACCGATATGTAGGGTTCTGCAGACATTAAGTCTCTTATAACTTTAAAATAGTAAACTTCAGAGAAAAGTTACTGAAGGCCTTTTTTGTTCAGAATGATCCAAAACATCGAAAAAAAATGTCCGTTCAAAATACATTTCAATTTATTTAAATAAATTTTATCTTGCTCAACATTAAAAATGCTGGGTTAATAGTTTTCGAAGCCGCCAAGTATCTAAATTGAGGTTAAGACCTTGCTCATCAATACCTCTAAGAGTACTTCAAGATTATTTTATTTAAAAGAGGTTCTTAACTTTGTTTGTTAGGCCTAAACTATCAAGCCTTAGATATTCGCAGGCTAATTTCGCGTTTCTACGCTTCTTTATAAAATGTGCACATTCGCCATGTTTTACAAGTGTAATACGGAATTGATAAAAAGGTGAATCTGCATTCTTAAATAAGCGCGTCTCATTCGAACACAACGTATGCATCCACCATTTTTGAAATATCAGTTACCAATTTCTTCAGATTCAAGTTGACATGAAGCCACGACAGCCTATTGTTAAGTTTTTGCGTGATACGTATACTAAGTGACATATAAATCCGAACACCCAGTTTAAATGGTTTTATTTTAATAAAATTTTGTATAAGTACTTAATGAAGCATAATGAGTAAATGATAAAAATTTCAAAATGGTTGCACTGCTTTAAAGCCCTTTGACCTTTAATAATGTGTGGATGCACCCTGATGTGCTACGCATTCTCCAATGCGCCTAGGCATGCTTCTGATCAGGTGGTCAATGTCCTCCTGTGGTATCTCATTCCAGGCAACCACCAACTCCTCTCGAAGTGCTTCTAGAGTCTGAGGAGGACGTTGCAAATTGAGCAATCTCCTACCCATCATATCCCACACGTGCTCAATTGGGGATAAGTCGGGAGATCTTGGTGGCCATGGTAACAATGTGACATCATTATATTGAAAGAAGTCTATTGTGACTACATGTGGTCGGGCATTATCTTGTTGGAAAGTTGGATCTGCCAGGTTGTCAAGATAGGGTAAACATGGGGTTCTAGAACTTCGTGGATATAACGCTGCGCGTTCAAGTTACCTCTGATGAAGATTAAAGGTGACCTGGAACCATAAGCTATAGCACCCCAAACCATAACTCCAACAGTGGGATGAACATGTCTTTCAACAAAAAACTGTGGATTCCTCCTTTTACCACGTCGCCTTCTAACCCTGGCACGACCATCGTGCATGCCTAAACAAAATCGAGACTCGTCACTAAAGACAATACTGTTCCATTCCTGATCCCAGAGTGACCGTTGTCTGCACCACTCAAGGCGATTACGTCGGTGTTCTCGAGTTAAAGGGAGGACCCAGTGTGGCCGGTATGAAAACAAGCCAAAACTTCTCATTCGTCGGTAAACACTTCGCATGCCAATAGGTCTTCCGTGTTCTGCAAACCATTCATTTGCAATGGACCTGGTAGTGGAGAAACGGTCCCTTAAGGCCAATAATCCTAGGCGGCGATCTTCACGGTCTTCTCGAAGCCATGCCTGACAACACCTAACCACAGTGTCTACACTTCTTTGCACTCTAACTGCAATTGCCCGAAAAGAAAGTCCAGCTTCCCGAAGTCCCACTATACGGCCCCTATCAAAGTCACTAAGTTGACGAAATCGTACAGGTCTCCGTACTCTAGGCATCGTAACCGATCGTAAAGGATGTCAAGAACCAAAATCCGCCAACGTTGATTCTTTACTGCGGCTGAAATATTCATTTTTAGAGCGTTAGTGAATTAAAAAAAAAGTAGTATAAAAATCGGAATGTCCAACTGATAAGGCTGAAAATTTGTTCACTTGTTATTTACAGTAAGATACATTCACCAACTTTTATTAAAATAAAACCATTTAAACTGGGTGTTCGGATTTATATGTCACTTAGTATATATAGAGTCTATTTTGGTACCTAAACCTATTATTTCAAATACCTAACAGCTTATAATTGTTATATAGATCACGATATCTTCGGCAAAATCAATACCACTCAATGTAACCAGCTATAATATCTAGGCATCCTAACGACTCTCAAAATACTTTTCGGATTCTTATCTAATTTAGATGCTTGGCGGCAGAAATTACGATCTTTAACAAAATTTTGAATATATTGATATGTAGGGTTCTGCAGACATTAAGTCTCTTATAACTATAAAATAGCCAACTTCAGAGAAAAGTTACTGAAAGCCTTTTTTGTTCAGAATGATCCAAAACATCTAAAAAAAAATTGCCAGGACAAAATATATTGTGATTTATTTAAATAATTTATATCTTGGCTAACATTAAAAAAGCTGGGTTGAAAATTATAATTTTTGAGCTCGCCAAGTATCGCCATTGAGGTTAAGACCTTGCTTTTCAAGACCTCTCAGAGTTTTTCCAGAATGTTATATTTGAAAGAGGTTTTAACCTGGTTTGTTATGCCAAAATTGTCGAACTTTAAATATTCGCAGGTTACAATTTCATGACCACAGTAATTTACAAGATGTGCACATTCGCCATGTTCTAAAGTGTAATAAGGAATTGATAAAAAAGGTGAATGTGCACTCTTAAACAAGCGCGCCTCATTAGAACACATAGTACGCATCCACCATTTTTGAAATATCAGTTACCAATTTCTTTAGATTCAAGTTGACATGAAGCCACGACATCCTATTGTTAAGTTTTTGCGTGATGCGTATATAGAGTCTATTTAGGTACCTAAACCTATTATTTCAAATACCTAATAGCTTATAATTGTTATATAGATCACGATATCTTCGGCAAAATCAATACAGAATCAATCAACTTCAATGTAACCAGCTATAATATCTAGGTATCCTAACGAATCTCAAAATAATTTTCACGTTCTTATCTAATTTAGATGCTTGGCGACAGAAATTACGATTTTTAACAAAATTTTCAAACATTGAATATACCGATTGTAGGGTTCTGCAGACATTAAGTCTCTTATAATTATAAAATAGCCAACTTCAGAGAAAAGTTACTGAAAGCCTTTTTTGTTCAGAATGATCCAAAACATCTAAAAAAAATTGCCCATTGTGATTTATTTAAATAATTTATATCTTGCCTAACAATAAAAAAGCTGGGTTGAAAATTATAATTTTTAAGCTCGCCAGGTATCTGCATTGAGGTTAAGACCTTGCTTTTCAAGAGTATTTCCAGATTATTATATTTGAAAGAGGTTTTTAACCTGGTTTGTTATGCCAAAATTGTCTAACTTTAGATATTCGCAGGCTATAATTTCACGACCACAATAATTTACAAGATGTGCACATTCACCATGTTCTAAAGTGTAATAAGGAATTGATGAAAAAGGTGAATGTTCATTCTTAAACAAGCGCGCCTCATTAGAACACATCGTACGCATCCACCATTTTTGAAATATCAGTTACCAATTTCAATCGATTCGCGTTGACATGAAGCCACTAATACCTTTTGTCGAGTTTTAGCATTGTATGTATACAGAGTCTATTTAGGTACCTAAACCTACTATTTCAAACAGTATGCGGTCTCCCAGCTCATAATTGTCGTATAAATCACGACATCTTTGGCAAAATCAATACAGAAGCAATCAACATCAATCAAAATATAGTTATTCGGACAACAAAATCAAATTATAGATATATAAAACCACATAGCCTATATTTGGCCTGATGAAATGAATGATTGTTCGTCAACAAGTATAAATTAAGGATTTTAAAAGCCCCCGACCTAAAACGGCTGAATAGATTTTATTTCATCCTAGCTAAGAAGCAGTCACAATTTAACTAACCTTTTAAATAAAAAAATAAAAATGAGAACCACGATTAGTAAAAAAAAACTTTAAAATTTTCTGAGTAGAAACATATTGTACTTCCAACGGTTCCTGGCGCAGGAAGTATCTATTGTAATGACGAAAAATTTCGAAAACGAGATATTGTGTTTTTTGAATATTTCTGTCTATCTGACTATCTGCCTGTCCGCTAATTCTTAAAAGCTAAACGTGAGGGTAGTTTGCCGAGCACATTGATTTTCGGCACCATGAATTAGAATCATTACCACTCTTCCGGCTAGTGTGTAAGCTATTTCGGAAGTAAAATCTGAATCAATAAATTAATTTTCACTATCCCAAGATTGTCGCAAAGGTAGCTGACAGCAGATTGAATTCTTTCTGTCAGTTAACAACAAATACCTAAACAGGTATAACAATAAATACAGTTCGCCCTGGATATCGGACAACATTTTGAACACTTATTAAAAAAATCAAACGTCGCAATTAAGAACTTCGAAAGAACCTTCAAACAACCTATCACTAGATACCTCTTGTCTTTAAAAATTTTTAAGGGAATCATTCTAGGGGGACGAGGGTGAAGTAGTTTTTGGTAAAAAAACTGTCTTCCTTGACAAATCTTTTGACGGCAAAGTTAAACACAAATCTTCGAGATTCAATTTTTGTTAAAGACCGATTAGTGATAACAATGAAGTTCCTTGCCACTGGGGACAGTTTTCAAAGCTTAATGTACTTATCCAGCGTCTCCAAACACATTTCATATCTAGAAAAAATAATACGTTACTGATTTATCTACTAATTTGGTACAAAACTCATATTCAGACTAGCAAGACGAAAATAGAAAACGCAAAACGACCATTACCACCAAACAGACTCGACTTTCAAAAAACGTCGAAAAATATTCCAACTTTCGCAAAATACGTCAATTTGCAGATTTGTTATATTTGACACAGTTTGTGTTTTGTTTTGCCCACTTAGTAGAAAACCGCCATTAGAAGTGACTCCATAGAGTTATTTCCGAAAATCTCTGCAAAAAAGTGATTTTTTAAGCCGATAAACTCTTTGTCCACGCATTGGAAACACCTTGTATACAGGGTGTTTCAGTTTATTGTTGCATAACTTTAAGATTCGATAGAACTATTAAAATTAGTGCATAAAGTAAACATAGGTCGAAAAATGTGTTGCTTCCGAAATTTACTTTCTAAAATAGTTTTTTTAAATATTTTGAACAATATTTGATGTATAACAGTGAAAATTGGTATACCAGGGTTATTTGGTACGATAAAACGAGCCATGGGCATAGTTTTACTGTAGCCGCTAGAGGGCGCTCTCTACTGTACTTGTAGTGTATTAAAATGACCGAAAAATTTTTCTTAGTCCAATTTTTTACTTTTTGAAAAAAAAAAACTGATTCGTCGCACTTTTCAACATAAAAAAGCTCTCTTGTGAATTTTCGTTATAGTTAGCCGTTTTTGAGATATTTCGATTTTTAAGATTCGATGCATTTTTAATTATTTATGATAAAATAAATTGTGAATGCACGAAATTTAGTTTCTTTTACCTGTTTTTTTTGTAAGTTTTATAAAAATGCCATTTTTATTCTCCAATCAAAAGTTAGCGGATATTCATTTTGTGTATGGCTTTGTAAATGGAAACGCAGCAGAAGCAGCCAGAGAATACGCACGAAGATTTCCAAACAGACGACATCCAACTCGCTCAGTATTTGTAAGAGTGCATCGCCAAATAATTGAAAATGGTTTTGGAAATCTCCAAAGTGATCAAAACATAAATGTTCGTTAGCGCAGATTTACCCGTATGATTCTGCGTGAGTTTGATAGAGATCCGACCACAAGTGTTAGGTGAGTTTCTGGTGCCTTGGGAATTTCAGCAAGCCATGTTCACCGTGTTCTTAAAAATGACCATAGACGTCCTTACCATTTGCAACCTGTGCAAGGACTACAGCCAGGGGACGGAGAACGAAGAATCACATTTTGTCAGTGGATTCTTGATAGAACTGATAATAATAGGGAGTTTTTAAGTAACGTTTTATGGACCGATGAGTCATGCTTCACTAGACGTGGAGTGATAAATTTTCATAATCAACATATTTGGTCGCATGAAAATCCGCATGCAATTCGGGATAGAAATTTTCAGCATGAATTTAGTGTGAACGTGTGGATTGGTATCTACCGTAATCGACTATTTGGATCCTACCTTTTGCCTGCAAGGTTACATGCTTCGACCTTCTTGGAATTTTTAAAGGCTAAACATGTAAGTATGTGGGATAATGTTATGTTAGATTTAAGAAAATTTGCCTGGTTCCAGCTTGATGGTTGTCCAGCTCATTATTCGAGAATAGTTAGAAACTGGCTGGACGAAAATTATCCAGAAAGATGGATCGGCCGTGGAGGACCAGTCGCCTGGCCTCCACGATCCCCTGACCTAAATCCATTAGATTTCTTTGTGTGGAGATTTCTAAAAGAAAAAGTGTACCAGACTCCCGTAACCACAAGAGATATGCTAATAGACAGAATCAGGAATGCATGTGATGAAATAAGGCCTTATGGCCTTATTTGAATAATGCTATACCACGTTCGATCATTCGTAGATGAGAATTGTGTATTGAACAATTGGGTTTACATTTCGAGCAACTACTATCCAATAGCATTTTAGTTGTAAATAATTAATTTAATTTGTTAAAAATAATAATGGAAAATTAAACAAATTAATATTCTGTTTTTTGTGTTTATTTGGAGTTAGGAATTATTGCTGTGTTTAAAAACACAATCTAAACGATCATCTTAATTACTTGTAATGCGAAAATCGAAAATGTAAAAAAATATTATTTTCCCATAAATAATTAACCTTTAAAATCGAAATGTCTCAAAAACGGCTAACTGTAACGAAAATTTACATTAGAGCTTTTTTATGTTGAAAAGTGCAAAGAATCAGTTTTTTTTTATTCAAAAAGCAAAAAATTGCACTAAGAAAATTTTTCGGTCATTTTAATACACTACAGGTACAGTAGAGAGCGCCCTCTAGCGGCTACAGTAAAACTATGCCCATGGTTCGTTTTGTCGTACCAAAAAACTCTTGTGCACCAATTTTCACTGTTATACATCAAATATTGTTTGAAATATTTAAAAAAAAATATTTTAGAAAGTAAATTTAAACACCCTGTATTTCGGAAGCCACACATTTTTCGACCCATGTTTATATAGACTTTATGCATTAATTTTAAAAGTTCTATCGAATCTTAAAGTTATGCAACAATAAACTGAAACACCCTGTATAATTAAATTGAGTTAGCCTTTGATGTAAGATTTATAACTTTGCTAACATCTGCTTGAATACAATTGAAACAATGGGCGTGAATGAAACAACAGATAAAAACCGCATAATAAATCGACGATAAAGAGACTCGTACTCAAACAGGTGGTGGTTAAACTGCAGCTTAGAGATAAGAGCTTACCTTTTCGGAAGCAACTGCACCTGACTTCCGAATAACCACAGTTTATTTCCGCTGAACCATTTCTCCATGCGACGGATACTGATACTATAAACATGACACGTTAATGCTAATGTGTCGCCAAAGTAGGCTCTGGACAGTATGTTTGTATTTATTGTTGTTGCTATGGTTACCGTATTGATTGGAGGCATATAACAGCTTTGTTCCAACAAATCATAGGATTAGTTCTGAAGTGTACAGGGTATGCGTAGATAAAAATAACCGTTCCAACAGGTAATTAATATAAAACTGAATCCGTAACTGGCAACCACATATTTGTACTGATAAGGTCGGTGGCACTGTCTTATTTCCATTGTGTTGAACATAATCGCTTATAAACTAATGTCGACGTGTGTGGAAGTCTAGAGTCAACGTACTTGATGCCATTCCTTGCCCTTTTAATCTTCCCATATCTGAGATCTGAATCTTTAACCGCTTTTTGTACTGTTTATTAGGCGTGTTCAAAAAATGATTTTGAGCTGATTATAAGAGTCCCAAGAATCAGAATTCATAACTACACAGTCAAGTGTTTTAACTAATTTGTTCCAATAATGTGAAAGTAATATTAATCTCATAAATTCGTTTCAAGTCATCTAGTTGCTTAGCGTTGTCAAGATCCCACTTAATTTCCGCCTCTGCTACCGTAGCTTTGCAAGCTCCCCATTAATGATGATTTTTTTTAGCTCTAAACAAGATTAACTTGCAGGCTATTTCTTCAAAGTATCTCACCAGGCTACCAATCTTATTTTTTTTATAAAGATTTAGATTACGCCGAAAAAGATATAATATAATTAATTATATTTATATATTAAATTTCAATTTTACGCCTATTAAGATTATCTTTACGACAACAGAACTAGATCTAACCTGTTCTTACAACGGCCATACGCAGAAAAATCATCAGAAATTAGCCCTGAACTGGTTCGGAACTGCTTATTGGAACAAACCAGCTCGCCGAGAATAAAACAACATTTGGCATATTGGTGATTTTTCAAGGTCTGATGGAAAACTGGACTCGCCCCGTTTTAAATAATCTAACAAAAAAAGTATACTTTGTAAGTTGTATGTTTTACGTTAACGTCATGTGTTATTATTTTGTTATCGATTTAACACAGCAATCATAGTAATTAAAACTGCGGCTCTTATATATACATTATAAATGCTGTGGACCTCCGGTAATCCGACAAACATTATGCAGGGCATTGTAGGACCCCGTATAGTCCGGAATTTTTTACAAAAGAGTACCTTGTAATCCGACAAATTAGATATCCAATGATAAGATTATATATGTTATGCATATGTATGTACTTTGGAGTACAAATCATACATAGTTTATGTATGTCGAATTTATTAAATTAAATAACAATAAAGAGCTTACGTTTTATTATAAAATTAAGCATAAATACACATACATATGTACCAAAATAATCAAGAATTATTAATCAAAATCATTAATGAATTTATCAAATTATGAAGTTTGGAAATATTCATCATTTTTTTGTGTTTAAGGTTGTTACAACGCGAGATCAGAGCTTTGTCCCTCAAAAGTAAAAGTTCGTAGTAGGATGTACCATTCTCTTCAGTCCATTGTAAACCTAGCTCAAAGGCGTTAATTGCGTCTTGTACTGTGACTTATGGAGCAGTTGCAATCACCTCGTCGTTATTTTCCTGATTGTTTGTTGTATAACTAGAAACCTCTTTTATAATCCCTTCGCCAGAAATTTCATGAAAAACATTTTCCTCTTTATCCAGTCCACGGCACCAGATTTCCAAATCTTCCGGACTTATCTGTGTTTCAGTAGCGACTTGTTCTATAACTTCCGAAGTAACACTGATTTGTGGAACGTTGCTAGGAGTGGTGACTATATCTGGCCATAACTTTTTCCAAGACGATTTAATAGTTGATGACGGTAACGCATTCCACGACTGACAAAGAGCAAAGTCTTTCATATTAAATTGTTTTAAAGTTTTTTCTATTGGTTGGTATTTTGATACGGTTCTCAGAATTGGGTTTTTCTTATAGTCTTGCTTGACAAACTGAATGATATTCCGGTCCATTCGTTGAATCAGTGCAGTGCAATTTGGCGGAGGAAATATCGCAGTGATGCATTTATCCTCAGTTGTTAGTTCTTCTTCAAACGGATGACAGGGAGCGTTATCAAGAAGCAACAACGCCTTTTGAGGAAAATTATGATCTTTTGACCATTTTATAATTTCAGGTACGAAGCATTCGTCAAACCACTTTTTGAAAAGGTCTATTGTCATCCATGTACTTTTTTGTCCGTAATAGTGTACAGGTAAATCAATGTTTTTGAATGCCCGTGGTTTATTAGATTTCCCAATGACCATCATCTTAAGCGCGTGTGATTCGTCTGCATTGTACACCTGTTACGGGTCAAGATTTAAATCGTTCACCTTGTGCAAAACTCTTAAATTAAAGGGCTCTATGCAGGTGGCATCGTTAGAAAGTTTATCTCCTGTAATAGTCATTAAACGTATGCCATGACGACTTTTAAAACGTTCTAGGCATCCTTTGCTGGCCACAAAATCATCTTGTTTTGTTATTTCCTTATAAAAAGACTTAGCTTTCATGGCCAACATGGGTCCTTGAATTGGTGCATGCCTATTTATTTCCTGAAGAAACCACATGTACAAAACTTCTTCCACTTCTGGATGTTCAGCTTTCTTGAGTATCTGTCTCTTGCCTGGCCCGCAGTCAGTAGTTGACACGGATGTCGGATTACACGGGGCGCCGGATTAGACAGAGGCCGGATTATCGGGGGTCCACTGTATGTAAAAACTACTGCAACGTATTGACATATCGTGAAAATATTAACAGTTGCCTGGAGCTTTTCGTCAACTGTGTGTTTCTCCTGCATTAGAGGGTATTTAGAACATATTTCATCATGTATACATGGTGTCCGCAACGTGTGAAGGTGCATGTCGTTTAAGATGATGTCTATGGTTTTAAAAAAAAATAGTCCATCATGCATACGTAACCTGAAATATAGGCAAACAATGCTACTGTCTTCTTCACGGATATCCATCGCGGTAAAATAACAGCTAGTAGTTATCTAGTTATATTTCAAAATTCCCCATATCGACAAGTGTCACATAATTCTGACGGATCCGTCAACGCCAGGTAGACAGAGACGAAATTCGTTGTTTTAGTATCTAGATATGTGAACAACAGCTCCGAATACGGCTCTAAGTTTTACCAGATTTACACCCGATCAGCTGTTCACCTGAGTAGACGTCAAAACGTAATGGATACTCATGAAATAGGGTTTTTGTATTTTCAGGTTAGGGTATCTTTAAAACTAGAGCCAACTGAAAAATTTCCACTATGGATTTGGGTTCAGCACGTCAAAAAGCCTTCGGGAAAGTAACCTCTGGTTTCTGGGTAAAGGTCGGTTCACTTTTGTCGACCTGTGTGATAATTGAATGTAACGTCAGCAGGGATATTTATTTTTTGTCGTAACTTCAGATGCCGCCTTGTTCTGTCTGAAAACTGACTTAACGCGTTGCTAGGAGGCTCCATCTTTTGTTAACGCCGGAGAGTACAGCGAAGTTTGTAAACAGAATGAACCATCCTTGGTATGTATTGATCCAGCCAGCGCGAAAAGAAATAAGCTGAGCTTGAGTCTATTATCGATAGGTGGCGGAAATATGCAGTTTTCGATTTTTTGAGCTGGTAAGTCGGAATTCCGAAATCGAATTATTAGATTCTTCAAATCTTACATGATATAAACATTATACATCACGATAAGCTATAATGGTCTATCGGTTTTGTGTTGTCGGTCTGTCCGGTAATGACACTCATTGTTGTGGATAAACATCTTTGATCTGAATATAGATTTATTGTAACTGTCATTTTGTAGTTTGAAAACGGTCGATTCTCAGCAATTATTTCAATTGCAGATGGTACCTTGTACGGATTCTATAGAATTTGGATCTTTGGAAGCACTTAATCCTTTTTTACATGTTCGTAAATTTTTTTGCATAGTTGGAAATCTGGAATAACGATTCATAAAAAAATAATGGAACATGATAAATTAGCATACCATATTTCTCGGGTAGAGAGAAGGCCAAAAATAACAAGAAAATTTCTCATAGATCTGGAACCTATAATGGTTCTTTATCAAGATACAGGGTGTCGAAGCCCTAATTTGGAAATCGAGAAATAGTTATTTATTATGCAAGGGAAAAAAGTACTAGATTCTAGATTAGCTAAAATCTAGTATTTTTACCGTGGCGGGAAAAACGACGATTTAATATTGAAAAATTATATTATTACAATATTTAAGTCAGAAAATTATCGATGTGAAATTTGAATTTTGAAATTAGTAGGCTATGTTGTACTTATAGCAACAATTAGAATTGCCTTGCTTTTAAAGTAATCAAATAGCTGTCATATTAATTTTGTGATTTGACTTAAAAATTGTGAACTTAGTGGTTGTTTAGAAGTTATCTTTAATACTAAATATAAAGTAAAAATGTCCGATTCCGAGTTTTCTTTGACTCCACCGGAATTAGTAGCAGTAGCCAAAGTAGCGTCACAAAAATTCAATATCCGGGAAAAAAGTACTCATTTTCTTGCCGGGGAAAAAAGTAATTTCATGAAAAGTGACATTTTGTTTACAGAGATAAAATGTCAAACTTGTTTCTCGTTACAGAAAGAATGTTTTCTGTATGCTTCTGAGAACAATGCGACGTTGCCAGATTGTGGTAGTCGAGCTTAAGCATGGTAGGGTGACACTGTAACTGGTAAAAAAGAAAATTTAAGGAATACGCGATGACTTTGTTAGACGGCTATAACTGTTGTTGCTTCCATGATATACAGGGTGTCTCATTTTAATTTCTCACTTAAATATTGCGAAAATTATTCATTACAGAAAAAAGTTTCAAGCAAACCTTGTATGTTTTCGAGGAGGCACACGTAACCTTGAAAACGGACTTAGCTAGGCCCTTCAAGATCATTTCAGGGTAAAGTGAATATTCAAATATACTAAGTGACATATAAATCCGAACACCCAGTTTAAATGGTTTTATTTTAATAAAATTTTGTATAAGTACTTAATGAAGCATAATAAGTAAATGATAAAAATTTTAAAATGATTGCACTGCTTTAAAGCCCTTTGACCTTTAATAATGTGTGGATGCACCCTGATGTGCTACGCATTCTCCAACGCGCCTAGGCATGCTTCTGATTAGGTGGTCAATGTCCTCCTGTGGTATCTCATTCCAGGCAACCACCAACTCCTCTCGAAGTGCTTCTAGAGTCTGAGGAGGTTGTTGCAAATTGAGCAATCTCCTACCCATCATATCCCACACGTGCTCAATTGGGGATAAGTCGGGAGATCTTGGTGGCCATGGTAACAATGTGACATCATTATGTTGAACGAAGTCTATTGTGACTCTTGCAACATGTGGTCGGGCATTATCTTGTTGGAAAGTTGGATCTTCCAGTGTGTCAAGATAGGGTAAAAGATGGGGTTCTAGAACTTCGTGGATATAACGCTGCGCGTTCATGTTACCTCTGATGAAGATTAAAGGTGACCTGGAACCATAAGCTATAGCACCTCAAACCATAACTCCAACAGTGTGATGAACATGTCTTTTAACAAAAAACTGTGGATTCCTCCTTTCACCATGTCGCCTTCTAACCCTGGCACGACCATCGTGCATGCCTAAACAAAATCGAGACTCGTCACTAAAGACAATACTGTTCCATTCCTGATCCCAGAGTGACCGTTGTCTGCACCACTCAAGGCTCGGTGTTCTCGAGTTAAAGGGAGGACCCGGTGTGGCCGGTATGAAAACAAGCCAAAACTTCTCAATCGTCGGTAAACACTTCGCATGCCAATAGGTCTTTCGTGTTCTGCAAACCATTCATTTGCAATGGACCTGTTAGTGGAGAAACGGTCCCTTAAGGCCAATAATCTTAGGCGGCAATATTCACGGTCTGTTGTTCTACGGTGGCGTCCAGTGCCTCTTGCTCTTTGCGTACGGCCTTCTCGAAGCCATGCCTGACAACACCTAACCACAGTGTCTACACTTCTTTGCAGTCTAACTGCAATTGCCCGAAAAGAAAGTCCAGCTTCCCGAAGTCCCACTATACGGCCCCTATCAAACTCACTAAGTTGACGAAATCGTACAGGTCACCGTATTCTAGGCATCGTAACCGATCGTAAAGGATGTCAAGAACCAAAATCCGCCAACGTTGATTCTTTACTGCGGCTGAAATATTCATTTTTAGAGCGTTAGTGAATTAAAAAAATCAGTATAAAAACCGGAATGTCCAACTGATAAGGCTGAAAATTGTTTCACTTGTTATTTTACAGTAAGATAAATACATTCACCAACTTTTATTAAAATAAAACCATTCAAACTGGGTGTTCGGATTTATATGTCACTTAGTATACATTGACGTTGAGAAGAGGATACAATTTACGTCGGAATATGACCAGCATAATGACCTTGAGTGTTTCCTTCAAGGCCTAATAAAATAGTTGAAAACAATTTGCTCTAGCTTTTGTTCGAGACCACAGTTGTGAGGTTTGTAGCAATCACCCATAGGTGACCTTCACCATGATCATGAAATTTTTAAAAGAAACCTCAAATTTACAACGGAAATGGGACAAGCTTAGACGTTGTATGAGGTCAAGGTTATACATAAGGACGGAGCATTTTCTGCTCTACCATATCCTATATAAAAATGAGAGATTCTAATTAAATTTTTGGCTTCACCTTGAATGTTATGTCGAAGTCATGGTCAAGGTCATGGTCAAAATAGTAGTTAAGGTCATGGTCAAGGCATTGATCAAAGTAATAGTCTTGGTTAAAGTTATGGTAAAGGTTATCGTCAAGGTCATAGTCGAAGCCACGGCCATAGACATGATCAAGGTCATGGTCAAAGTTATGACTAACGCCATAGTCAACATCGAAGTCGCTATTGTCAAGGTCAATGCCAATGTCACGATCAATATCAACATCAACATGACCTTGACTATGATCATGGTCTTAAAAATGAAAATGACCTTGATCATAGTCAAGGTCATGTTGAAGGTCATAGTCAAGGTCACCTTTTGGTGGACCCACAAACCTCACAACTATGCCGTTGAATATTTTTGCTAAATTAAATTATTTTCGATACCTTTTCTGACATTTAAATGGCATCGCAGACCACGGCCAAATAATATTTGGATGTAAAAATTTCTCCTCATCTCAGTTCCGATGTAGAAAAACGGGGTTTCGTTGGAAAATATTCATTTGACCTTGCAATAACTTTAAAGATCGCGGTCAAGGTCATTGTCAAGGTCTTCATCATTTTGCCCCGTCTAAACTGTACAACTTTTGTTTAAGGCTTTTCCCCAGTATTTGAAATGTCTAATTGAGAAGATTAGAACTGATATAGCGATCATTTCCGACCATTATCGAGTTGAAAGCGATTTGATGTCTGTCTTTAATGCCTAAAGGCTCGGTAAAAACTTAAGGATGTCAAGAACCCAAATCCGCCAACGTTGATTCTTTACTGCGGCTGAAATATTCATTTTTAGAGCGTTAGTGAATTAAAAAAAAGCAGTATAAAAACCGGAATGTCCAACTGATAAGGCTGAAAATTTTTTCACTTGTTATTTACAGTAAGATAACTACATTCACCAACTTTTATTAAAATAAAACCATCTAAACTGGGTGTTCGGATTTATATGTCACTTAGTATACATTTGAAACTTCAGGACACTGTCTACTATTTTGTATAGTTTATAACTGCAAACATTAATCAGTAATCCACTTAAATCCAATCAATGGTCCCTCCCTGTGACTTTGTCACAGTATCCTTCGCATCGCGATCTCTCAAGAGAGATAAAGATACATCCCTTTCCACTGGCACCACCGGAAAGAGACAAAAGAGTCTTTGTTGGTCGATCACAATGAAACAATGGATTCACCGGCTGCCTTTATTTCCAAAACGGACTCAGTTTTTCGCTTTGCAAAAGCTAAAAGAAACTTTAATTAGCCGAACTCGGATGTAACGGGAAGTTTTTTTTTGGTAATGGGAAAATGGAGACGCTGACATTCCTAGGTCTGGTTGAAGTAATTGGGAGGTTTCAGCGACGGGTTTTCTTTACGCGCTTTCATTTTCAGGTACTGAGAAGTAACATGGTGATTCATAATGACAATCTAGAAAATATTTTTAAAATAATCTATAGTCTAATGTAATTTCCACATAGGTGTATGACTTCTGTTTATTTATTTATTTATTTAAATTACTTCGGTATGAGTATAACGTATGTACGTTTTTTGGGGACAAGAAACAACACAGGAAAACCTTATTATACCTGAAACCAGGACTGCCTTTTATCATCTCAGCGTCGTCAGAACCGCCCAGTGCTACCACATCAAACTGTTCAACGAAAAGTCGTGAGACTGAAATGAACAGAATACACTTTAGCTTGGTCGTATAATACTCCGTTTCGACTCTTTCTATTGCACTGAAAGATAAATGTTGTTAGGTTCAACTACTATGTGTCAAAATAACAAATATTTGTGGGTTAATACATATTACTTCTGTTTACTCGTTTACTGGTATTAGCTTGGCATCACTACAATTGTATCAACTGTCAAGAGTAGAGGGAGAACGAATACTAAAGATGGAGATGGGAGGATGAGTAAATATTCACAAGTGTTAATTACGGTAACTCAACGCTGTGAGGAATATGTTAATCAATGCATAAACACAGTTTTCACACCGGAACTTGATATAATTTGTTACAAGCATGAAAAAAATCTGTGTTTGTTGTCAGTTGATTAAATTCGATAGTTACTTAACTATTGATCTCACGATGCACGAAAAATGACATCTCGTTCCTGGGTGTGGCTTGGCGGGAAACACTTGGCGCCTTATTTAGAAAGTTAGGTTATAAAAAGAGTTATTTCAAGTGCCGTTGAATGTTATCTAAAGTAGCGATTTTTAATAAAGTAAGTAGGTAGTCAGTGCACGAGAAATGACATCTCTTTCCTGGGTGTGGCTTGGCGGGAAACTCTTGGCGCCTTATTTAGAAAGTTAGGTTATAAGAAGAGTTATTTCAAGTGCCGTGAAAGTTATTTAAGGTAGCGGTTTTTAATCAAGTAAGTAGGTAGTGAGTGCACGAGAAACGACATCTTTTTACTGGGTGTGGCTTGGCGGGAAATTCTTGGCGCCTTATTTAGAAAGTTAGGTTATAAGAAGAGTTATTTCAAGTGCCGTGAATGTTATTTAAGGAAGCGGTTTTTAATCAAGTAAGTAGGTAGTGAGTGCACGAAAAATGACATCTCTTTCCTGGGTGTGGCTTGGCGGGAAACACTTGGCGCCTTATTTAGAAAATTAGGTTATAAGAAGAGTTATTTCAAGTGCTGTTGAATGTTATTTAAGGTAGCGATTTTTAATAAAGTAAGTAATTAGTGAGTGCACGAAAAACGACATCTCTTTCCTGGGTTTGGCTTGGCGGGCTACTCTTGGCGCCTTATTTAGAAAGTTAGGTTACAAGAAGAGTTATTTCAAGTGCCGTTGAATGTTATTTAAAGTAGCGATTTTTAATAAAGTAAGTAGCTAGTGAGTGCACGAAAAACGACATCTCTTTCCTCGGTGTGGCTTGGCGGGAAACTCTTGGCGCCTTATTTAGAAAGTTAGGTTATAAGAAGAGTTATTTCAAGTGCCGTGGAATGTTATTTAAAGTAGCGGTTTTTAATAAAGTAGGTAGTGAGTGCACGAAAAATGACATCTCTTTCCTGGGTGTGGCTTGGCGGGAAACACTTGGCGCTTTATTTAGAAAATTAGGTTATAAGAAGAGTTATTTCAAGTGCCGTGGAATGTTATTTAAAGTAGCGATTTTTAATAAAGTAAGTAGGTAGTGAGTTTAATAGTTTTATGCGGATTCAAGTTAGTGATTTCTAATACAGTAAGTAGGTACTAAGCTTAATACAGTTTCGTTGTCAAATTATTATAAGGAATCTGTAAGACTCATTATGTTCTGCGGCGCTTACATCGATATTTTACTACAATTGTGCGATGGATTAACCCTCATCAAACTCTGACCGAGACGTGCCGATGTCGAACAACATCGAAGGCGTCTTGTTAGGAGGCCCATAATCGTTACTATCTGAATCTGAATTATCTGAAATTATCTGAATTCCAATACACACCTCATCTACAGCCGGCAAGGAATGACATGAAACAAGGGTTTCCATTTTATATTTTACATACTTTACATTATTACAGAGCTTCCTTTTTGTTATACAGGTAATTTGTTATCTGGCTTCTACCATTTTGTCTAAAATTTTCTACATTCATATAAACCAGTTAAAGGTGTTATTTAAAATAATTGTAACATAGAAACATCTCTATTTATCTTGAAGGACGACATACGGATTATTTACAGTAGCGAAAACATTTCAAAAAGTATATTAAGCATTAGTGATATTCCAGACAGTATACGAGTATACTTTTCGATCGGAATTTGTATTCTGGGAGTCCAGGTGAAACAGAATGCAGTGTAACATGCCTGATGCCAGAAAAAAGTGTACTAGGCCACTTTTTGCATAAAAATTGGTCAATTTGCATGCTAACTAACGCAAAGCCAAAATATACGCAACACATGCTGCACAACTGCTACCAAATTAAAACCGGTAGGTAAGCTATGAAGTTTCACTCGTTTCGACTTTCAAATCAACCCTTTGCTCTTCTTTTTCATAAATACCACTATGCGACTAAAATAAAGTAGATACGTATTGGTTCAGAATATAATATACTAAGTGACATATAAATCCCAGTTTAAATGGTTTTATTTTAATAAAAGTTGGTGAATGTATTTATCTTACTGTAAATAACAAGTGAAAAAATTTTCAGCCTCATCAGTTGGAAATTCCGGTTTTTATACTGCTTTTTTTTAATTTACTAACGCTCTAAAAATGAATATTTCAGCCGCAGTAAAGAATCAACGTTGGCGGATTTTGGTTCTTGACGTCCTTTACGATCGGTTACGATGCCTAGAGTACGGAGACCTGTACGATTTCGTCAACTTAGTGAGTTTGATAGGGGCCGTATAGTGGGACTTCGGGAAGCTGGACTTTCTTTTCGGGCAATTGCAGTTAGAGTGCAAAGAAGTGTAGACACTGTGGTTAGGTGTTGTCAGGCATGGCTTCGAGAAGGCCGTACGCAAAGAGCAAGGGGCACTGGACGCCGCCGTAGAACAACAGACCGTGAAGATCGCCACCTAAGATTATTGGCCTTAAGGAACCGTTTCTCCACTACCAATTTTTGGCTTGTTTTCATACCGGCCACACTGGGTCCTCCTTTTAACTCGAGAACACCGACGTAATCGCCTTGAGTGGTGCAGACAATGGTCACTCTGGGATCAGGAATGGAACAGTACTGTCTTTAGTGACGAGTCTCGATTTTGTTTAGGCATGCACGATGGTCGTGCCAGGGTTAGAAGGCGACGTGGTGAAAGGAGGAATCCACAGTTTTTTGTTGAAAGACATGTTCATCACATTGTTGGAGTTATGGTTTGGGGTGCTATAGCTTATGGTTCCAGGTCACCTTTAATCTTCATCAGAGGTAACATGAACGCGCAGCATTATATCCACGAAGTTCTAGCACCCCATCTTTTACCCTATCTTGACACCTGGCAGATCCAACTTTCCAACAAGATAAGTATATATATATATATATAAGTATAAAAACCGGAATGTCCAACTGATAAGGCTGAAAATTTTTCACTTATTAAAATGAAACCATTTAAACTGGGTGTTCGGATTTATATGTCACTTAGTATATGTACAAAGAAGTTGACTAGCACAGTATGCTAAAGAAAATAATTATTACGTTTTGTTTCAATGTGAAAATCTTCACTAAAGTTTGACTAATTACTGGGAAAAAAATGTTACAGACTGAATCGTCAAATAATCTTAAGAACTAGCCTATTTAATGCTCTTTTTAAAATCCTATAACATTTGTAGCGTCTCTTTACTAAAAAATGAATAATTCCGTGTTTTGTCTTTGAAGTCATAGATTATAATAATAATAATAATAAAAAAGCAAATATTGCCCAACAGTAGCTACAAATCAATCTTTGAGAAAAAATGAAGGGATCTGATCATGACCTGACGTTAGTTTTTTTTTAATTTCTTTCCAGCCTTCAATATTTCTTCCTCCGTTATTAACTCGACACTCACATCCAATTTATCAATGAGATCAGGACTGAATGTTAGATTCTCTTCGGCATCATTGTCAGCCGGAGTGAGGGTGCTGTCAAAAAAACTAACCAATTCATTGTCTACACTTTCAGAATCGCTAAACGTTTCATTATTATAAATCATCTTGGCTGGGAGTCTAGAGGTTCTGTTTTATTGGTGAATAAATGACAAAAATAATTTTGAATAATGCTGAAGATAGCATTGATAATCTTCGTTAATTTTCTGTTTCAATTTCAGTCTGCTATTGCTAAAAAGTTCGTAATCAGCTAAGATTCCGGTTGATTTATGCCTTTTGCGTAGTTTTCACTTATGCTTAACAAGTTTGATAGCTTCCGTTGTATACCACACGGGATATTTACGACGGAAAACTTTATGAAGTGGCACGTGGTTATCAAATATTTTGTATAATATTTTATAAAAAAGCTGCATTTACGTCATCTATATCTGCCAAAACCTCCCAGCTTGTATTCAGGAGGTTTACGGACAGACAGTAACTCAGCAAGACATTCTTGTTGCGATAATTGTCTCTGAAAGCTGTGATAAATTATGGCGCGAAAATGTTCTCGGTTGAGTTCCATTTTTCTAACGACTTAAAAATTCACTGTAGTGAGAACACTGCACGTATTGTTGTGAAACTTTGAATTTAAGTTTACTAAAGAGTGAGGTTAAGATTCAGTACTGACGTTCGACTAGCGCGGCCTACTACGTTTCTATATGCAAAAATTAAAAGACATCCCTCGTATAATGTGTAAAAGGATATATGACACACTCCAGAAAGTCAATCTCATGAAAGTTTACATCGAAATGAGTAATATTTATCACCTCAGACTTCATATCAGAGTCAATAGCTAAGAGTACGCCACCACCTGTAGCTAACCCAAGCTGATCACACTTCCAGTCGGAGCGATGCACATCATAGTTGTCCGGAAAAAATTCGCTGGAGTTAACTTCTGATTTTAACCAAGTTTCCGTTAAAGTGATCACATTATATTCACAGTCACTCCCATTTATAGAAAGCGAGTAAATCTTACTGTTGATTCCTCTGACATTCTGGTAGTAAAGGCACAATTGCTCCTCCACCTGACTTTTGGACACCTTCACTTTAAAGGTACTACGAGCACCTTCCCACTTCAGTTGGCCCAACTATTGAAATGGATTAACAATAGTCTCAAGGTATTTGTGCGTAAGATATTGTGTACTACCTCCGTAGTAAATTGGTAACTAGAGGAATCATTAATCTTAGAGATCTGAGGCATAATAATAATCTGACAATGCCTTTGCACTACACCGCATTATTTCAAAAATGTTTCACTTTCAATGCTGTGAGGTTATACATTTCAACCCACCCTGCTTGGAGAAGCAAAAGTGTAGTAACATTCAGGAAGTTGGTTAAAAATCAGCTGTTAGATTTATTATAATTAGTTGTTATTGTATTTATGTTTTTTGTGTGTTGTCATCCGTTCTTGACTGTTTCCTTCTTGGCAAACCAATACAGGGTGTTCTCAAAGTTGAGGTTTTCTTTTTCAGAAACAACTACCCTTGAAATAACGAAGGTAATGTGTAGTGAAACGAGGGCGACCAAGTAAAAAAAAAATAAAGGAAAAAGTACTCACTCTCCAGTTGACGAGAAGAGCTAAGTACGTCTCTGCCCGAAATCATACCGCTCCAACAGAAAATGAAATGCGGTACCGGGCAGACCCAGGCAAACAAGGAAGACAAAATGTTGCGTAAAAAGTCTAGGTATTGCATCCCGTCCAATCATTCCAGCCCAAACATTCACCGAAAATGTTTGTTGAAAATGTGCCCGACGGACAGCGTGCGGATTTTCTACTGACCGAACATGAGTGTTGCGAAAGTTATTCACCCCATTACGCGTGACCGTAACCGTCGGTTGAAGGTTGCATACTGACCTGACACACTGACCCCGACCCAGTTCTGTCGTCGGGTTGAGCCAGTGACCTTGTACCACTCGGTGATGTCGCGGGTCGCGGCTACAGGATGGTATTCAGATATTTTTGATGTTGCCGAGCCCTTTATCTCGGTTCCCTGAAGACATTGGTGTATATGGTACGAAGAAAAATTGCTTATGTTTTCAAGATCTACACGTCGTGTAAAGGAAAACCCCAACTTTGCGGACACCCTGTATAGCGCAGATTTATTATTTGTGTTTTTTCCCTTTATTATTAGTTCTCTTAGTTGAAAGCCAGATCGATGTATTTATTTTTAGGTTGGATAGTGTTGGGTGTAAGAGTAGCCAACTGGCTAAACTTCGCAATATTGTTGTGTTGCTAATAAAGACATTTATTTATTATTATTATTATTTTGTGTGTCTTTGGAATATTCCGCATGTCGTCCACCTCATCAGCACGATACCCAGGCGAACCAATGAGTGTATACGAAATCGTGGATCCTCAATACATTATTGCAGCAGCTACTACAGTCGACGAATCAAGCTGAAAATTAAATCATTTTATTAGTATTAAGGAACATTGAACATATATGCCGAAAATTATTCAAATCGGATAAACATACGTAGCTGTTTACCTTTTTCTGTCACTCAGTATATCTGGAACGAAAAAATTCAGAATTTTGAACTCAATTTCTTCTTTTCTGTCTGTACCTATCCTTCTAGTACAGCTAATTGAGAAAAGCGGAGTTATTATTCTGTTTGAGTGTACCTACTTTTTTATTCAGCCTCTTGAACTAACCACATAAAATTTTTAGAAGTAAGTCATGTAACTTGAATAATCCAGCACAACTTGATACTTGGCAAAAACGTCTCGCTTAGGATTTTATAAATCTGCGCAGGTACGCGGTAAAATTGTAAGTCTCCAATGAATGTATGTATGAAAGCTCGAACAACTTATAATATCGCAAGGCTTATACTTTGTTTCAGAACAACTTCTGGATCGAGTAATCCCGCCGACTTTTATTCTCGCTTCGAGCGGCTACGAAGTTTACCTGAGACAAGGGAGGAGTAGTTAAGTGAGAACCAGTCGTGTATGTCTATACGTTTCGCTCACGGGAGCGGTTTATTTTTCAGTATGAAAGGCACAGCACAAATACCAAGGCAATGTGGCTACTCCTGAAACAAGCATTATCGAGTATGTTCAGTATGTTTGTGATAAACTTGCTTTAGGTAATTACGTAGTGAGTATCCAATTTGACTTGTCTCAGGCATTTGATTGTGTAAGTTCGTCATTTATGGCCGATAAACTTCATCATGTTGGCATTCGTGGATGTTTGAATCAATGGCTAGTTAGCTTTTTAGAGAATAGAAAATTTTATGTTACTGTCGCTGATAAAAAATCTGATGAATTCAATTTAGAATGGGGCACACCTCAAGGCAGCGTCCTTGGACCACGATTTTCATAAATGATTTGCCTGCACACTGATCCTACGGAAAATTACTTTTGTATGCAGACGACACAAATATCATTTTAGCTGACTCATCGCAAGATCGTCTTCAAGAAAAAAATTAATGATTCGGTTAATGAGTTCAGTCAATGGTGCTTCAAAAACAGACTAATAATAAATACAAAAAAGACAGTTTTAGTTGAATATTTTATGAAACCAAAAATTCCGTCAAATTTTAATTTCAGTCTTCAATGCAAGACAGTTGTAACTTCCAAAAAAACTGTTTTTTTAGGTGTAAGCTTTGATTGCAATTTAAGATGGACAGAGTAAATTGATTCCGTTTGTAAGAAACTTGGAAAAAGTCTGTATTTAATACTTACGCTAGGGAGGATGTTAAACACCTCAGCTTTAATGGATGTCTACTATGCATGTGTACACTCTGTCATTTCACACGGCATTACTGCGTGGGGCCAGGCTAGAGTGTTTGTCTTACAAAAAAGGATCATTCGCATTATATTTAAAATACGGTCCAGATCTTCCTGTCGTGAGATATTTGTTAAACATAAAATATACTAAGTGACATATAAATCCGAACACCCAGTTTAAATGGTTTTATTTTAATAAAATTTTGTATAAGTACTTAATGAAGCATAATGAGTAAATGATAAAAATTTCAAAATGATTGCACTGCTTTAAAGCCCTTTGACCTTTAATAATGTGTGCATGCACCCTGATGTGCTACGCATTCTCCAACGCGCCTAGGCATGCTTCTGATCAGGGGGTCAATGTCCTCCTGTGGTATCTCATTCCAGGCAACCACCAACTCCTCTCGAAGTGCTTCTAGAGTCTGAGGAGAACGTTCCAAATTGAGCAATCTCATACCCATCATATCCCACACGTGCTCAATTGGGGATAAGTCGGGAGATCTTGGTGGCCATGGTTACAATGTGACATCATTATGTTGAAAGAAGTCTATTGTGACTCTTGCAACATGTGGTCGGGCATTATCTTGTTGGAAAGTTGGATCTGCCAGGGTGTCAAGATAGGGTAAAAGATGGGGTTCTAGAACTTCGTGGATATAACGCTGCGTGTTCATGTTACCTCTGATGAAGATTAAAGGTTACCTGGAACCATAAGCTATAGCACCCCAAACCATAACTCCAACAGTGTGATGAACATGTCTTTCAACAAAAAACTGCGGATTCCTCCTTTCACCACGTCGCTTTCTAACCCTGGCACGACCATCGTGCATGCCTAAACAAAATCGAGACTCGTCACTAAAGACAATACTGTTCCATTCCTGATCCCAGAGTGACCGTTGTCTGCACCACTCAAGGCGATTACGTCGGTGGTCTCGAGTTAAAGGGAGGACCCAGTGTGGCCGGTATGAAAACAAGCCAAAACTTCTCATTCGTCGGTAAACACTTCGCATGCCAATAGGTCTTCCGTGTTCTGCAAACCATTCATTTGCAATGGACCTGGTAGTGGAGAAACGGTCCCTTAAGGCCAATAATCTTAGGCGGCGATCTTCACGGTCTGTTGTTCTACGGCGGCGTCCAGTGCCCCTTGCTCTTTGCGTACGGCCTTCGCGAAGCCATGCCTGACAACACCTAACCACAGTGTCTACACTTCTTTGCACTCTAACTGCAATTGCCCGAAAAGAAAGTCCAGCTTCCCGAAGTCCCACTATACGGCCCCTATCAAACTCACTAAGTTCACGAAATCGTACAGGTCTCCGTACTCTAGGCATCGTAACCGATCGTAAAGGATGTCAAGAACCAAAATCCGCCAACGTTGATTCTTTACTGCGGCTGAAATATTCATTTTTAGAGCGTTAGTGAATTAAAAAAAAGCAGTTTAAAAACCGAAATGTCCAACTGATAAGGCTGAACATTTTTTCACTTGTTATTTACAGTAAGATAAATACATTCACCAACTTTTATTAAAATAAAACCATTTAAACTGGGTGTTCGGATTTATATGTCACTTAGTATACTTACAGTAGCATGTATATATCTTTATAATCTTTTAACATATATTTTTCAGCACAGAAATGATTATCTTAAGCATACTGACATCCATGACTTCAGCACTCGTAATAAAGATAATATAGTTAGGCATGTGTCATATCATACGTTTCATTCAAAATCTCCCAAGGCAGCAGGAATATACTTTTTTAATTTATTACCTCCGGAGATAAAAAACGTAGGGCTTTTCAAAAGACGTTTGCGGAACAAGCTATCGGACTGCGGTTTTTATGACCTAGGTGAATTTGTCACATCCCACAGTGCTTCTGATAGATCTTAGCAAATAATTTATTGCCATGTGTGTATCACATGGTTTTTTATGTTCTTATTGTTATTTGTATTTTACTTCCTTTTATCTATATTTTAATCTGTATACACCGACTTATCCAATGTCTACAATGTAGATCTAACTGGATCAATAAATGATTCTGAATCTGAATCTGAATCTTTTTTCTCTGCGGTTCCTTTTAAGCAAACCTCATGATCTTCGACCTATAAGTAATAATAATAAACCGGCTTTTATTTTCAAAGTAAATTCACTATAATATAAAAAATATATATAATACCAGTGGCGAAGTCTGGCTCACAGCTACTCTCGTCAACCACTGGAGGGGAGCACCCAAATAATCGAATAATTGACTTTGTTATTAAATAATATGTAATTACATATGTCAAAATCGATGAGGTAAACAGAAAAAGTATACATATGATGAACAACATAGAGCAAACACAGGCATTCGCAGTAAAAAATACATGTACGGATTGTGCTTTTAAGTTTTAAAAACTATACAGGGCGTAAAAAGAAAGGAACAACACATTCTATGTTAAACAGGTCTCTAGCCACACTTTTGATATCAATATTGCTTTTATATATACATATATATTATATATATATATATATATATATATATATATATATATATATATATATATATATATATATATATATATATATATTTTGAGACGTGGTCATTGTCGTCTAGACCAGTTAGGTGAAAAATTAAAGCTTCCGCCTTTTGTTGGGTACTTCGACAAAAATTTTAAGCAAAGAGGACTCTTTATACTTTTTTTATTCTCTCTAGCTTTCAATGGACTTTGCCATCATCATCAGGAGCTGCAATTACATTGATAACAGTAGCAACAATAGTGTAAAATGAATTTAAATTAACTTAACTTACAGTAGTATGTGAGGATGTTGCTAATTGTTGTTTTCGTATAGGATGAGGGAAACGTCCAGTAACATGGTGAGAGCTGGATACATGGTACAATGGTTAAAATTATAGAGCATTACGTCGTGAAGCCACTTGATGATTGCACAAAATGGTGGTCATGGAATAATGAGTGAGATGAACCTTTGACAGAAGGCCGAAGGTTGTCAATGTCTGTGTTGAAAGATGGAACGAATTGTGGGCGTGTGCCAAAACGTTGCCAAATCACTTCAGATGATGTGATTTTCAGAATGTTATGTAAGAAATTGTTAAACCGAACAGAGGCAGTTGAATAAACTATATTTTAGTTATTGGGAATTTTAAATTAACAATTATTAATAAATCGTGAGAAGAGAATTATTCGATTTTGAGTGTTATATAATCTGTGTTTTGGCCGATTCCACCAACAATTTCATTCCACTCAAAATCTAATAATTCTCTTCTCTCGATTTATTAATAATTGTTAATTTAAAATTCCCACTAATTAAAATATAGTTTATTCAACTGCCTCTGTTCGGTTTAACAATTTCTTACATAACATTCTGAAAATCACATCATCTGAAGTGATTTGGCAACGTTTTGGCACACGCCCACAATTCGTTCCATCTTTCAACACAGACATTGACAACCTTCGGCCTTCTGTCAAAGGTTCATCTCACTCATTATTCCATGACCACCATTTTGTGCAATCATCAAGTGGCTTCACGACGTAATGCTCTAATGTTTTCTAAATAATTTTTAATCTGTCTTTAACTTGTCTTGTCATATTTTATATAATTTTAACCATTGTACCATGTATCCAGCTCCCACCATGTTACTGGACGTTTCCCTCATCCTATACGAAAACAACAATTAGCAACATCCTCACATACTACTGTAAGTTGATTCAATTTAAATTCATTTTACACTTTTGTTGCTACTGTTATCAATGTAATTGCAGCTCCTGATGATGATGGCAAAGTCCATTGAAAGCTAGAGAGAATAAAAGAGTATAAAGAGTCCTCTTTGCTTAAAATTTTTGTCGAAGTACCCAACAAAAGGCGGAAGCTTTAATTTTTCACCTTACATATATATATATATATATATATATATATACATATACACATATAGACACATATACAGGGTGGCGAATCGAAAACGAAACAGATGCATTTACTGGCAGCTCAGTTTTTTTTTTGAAAAACACTCAGACGCAGCCCCCTAAGAGGGGGTGACACCACCCCCAATATTTTAAATGGAAAGGGGGGTCGAGTGATACCTTATTTTAAGGTCTTTCAATTCCCTTTATAATGATATAAAATTAATGTACTTCAGTTCAGTAGTTTTGAAGATTTATTGATTAGAGCTTAAATACATCATCATTAGTGGAGATCAATACATTTGGCAGCCAAGTAATTTAAAAATGAAGAATGAACTGACCCGTTAGGCAAGTAAATGTTGAAAATGGCCAGCATGACTCTCCATGCAATAATAAAGATTTTGTTCAAAACTGCTGCTGCACATTTTGCAATATTTGAGGAGTAATTTGGACGCACTCATTTACAATTCTTTGTTGCAGGTCTGATAATGATGTTGGCTGAGTAGCATAGATTTTGCTTTTTAAATGACCCCACATAAAGAAATCCAAAGGTGATAAATCTGACGATCTTGGGGGCCATTCAATGGCACCTCTTCTACCAATCCATCGATCTGGAAACGTCTGATCTAAATAGATGCCATACCTCAAAAAAGGCTATAAAATGGATGGAAGAAAATAATATACCACTTTTGAAATGGGTTTCTAGCTGTCCAGATCTGTCACCTATTGAAACTTTGTGGCACGAGATGAAAAAGGTTGTACGACAACATCCTGCTCGTACAATCACCGAACTGAGACAAAAGCTTCAAGAAATATGGGATTGTTTTACACAAAATTTTTGCCAAAGCTTTGTTAACACTATGCCCAAAACAATTTCAGCCGTAATAAAAAATAAAGGTGAAGTTACCCAATGGTAATCTTTCAATTGTTGCTTTGTTAACTTCGCGCATTTATTCGCACATTGTTTATTTGTTCAGATGTTCTATTAGGTACAAATCTTGAAGTGGACCAACTGACGTGGGAAGAGGCTCGTGTATATGATAACAATTTTTCGAGAAAACGTTCATTCTGTGCTTTTGTCCACCCTGTATAAAGTGACTGAAAACCTAAAAAAATGTTGATGCTCTATTAATTAAAATACATAATACAGCTCATCGGTGGTACAAATAAATACCACTGAAGATGTTAAGTCGAACTAAAATAAATATGCTATCAAATATCAACTAGTTTGAAAATGCATGTCTTCAAGTCAAATAGGGCAATAAGTTTCAAGTAATTTTATTTTCCAATCAAGTAATGTATGAGAACATGGATCTCTCATTTATTGACGTTTTTTGTCATCGTCACGACCTTTATCACTGTTTTTCCGATGCACAATACACAATTCCTATTCTTCATGTTCATTGTATGTAAGCGCTGTTATTTGAGAGAAGAAACACGAACGATATTTGTTTCAAATCCAAACACATCTTCTTATTCTCCTCTGTTCGTCGGCAAACATAAAACCCAATTTTCTGAGCGATAAGCGCGTCCGTAAACTCCCTCCTTTCTCCAGATATATATCCCGGTATTTAGCAAGTTTATGCTCTCCAGATTCCAACTCCGCCGCGTCTCCCGCTAGCTGCAACTCCGCGGGCTGCGCGGAGTATAAACTCTGCCAGATAGGCTGTGTTTACCGTAAACCGTCTGCTTTTTATAGCCCTGGAGGCGTATCTCAACTTTGTGCAGTTGTGGCGAATAGGGGACAAGTTTATTTCAGAAATGCTTTACCTATAATGCTATCAATTCATCGATTCATCGACTGCTAAACATCTTGATTGCAATAATTTCAAAAAACAAATTAAACAAGTGATCTTTGATGCTCAAATCCGAAACCCCCTGCATATAAGATGAAAAATTAATGTTAGTTTACCTAATAAACTATGGTCCAGAAATGTTTCTCGGGGTGTTGAAGTTTTAGGAAAAAAATGGAAATTAATTAATATTTTCAGAACCGTTTCAGATATTTCACTGACATTTAGTACGTAGTAAAAGTTGATAAGGTTGCATATTTTTCAATGCAAAAGTAATTTTTAGTTTTAACAGTGACGTGCGTATGATTTTGATATTTTTTAAGTGAAAAATGGTACGTCTATGGTTTTTTGCCAAATAGAAATTACACTGGACAACAAATTTTAGTTTCTTAATTGTATTTTGTGGGAAAAGTGCACTTCTTTGTTAATTTTGGGGCGCCGAATCCAAAAATGATAATGAAATAAAAAAATTAGTTGCGGTTTAGAAAAAAAACCTTTTATTTTTAAAGATATGTTAAAAATAGTAACAAGATTCCTATACTTATAAGAATCACTATATGCGCTGTCTTTTTGCTGTTCTTTTATGGATCGTTTCTGGAGCATCTCTACCAAGAGTCCAACAGTAGCCTGCAAGCATGGAAGGATTCCACTTTCCTTGGTACCTTTTTTCCATTGTTGAAATATCCTGATGAAAATGTTCGCCGTGCTCATCACTTACGGCTCCGCAATTGTCAGGAAAAAAGTCCAGGTGTGAGTGTAGGAAATGTATCTTAAGAGACATATTACAGCCCATCTTTTGATACGATGACAGCATATTTTTGACAAGGATTTTATAGTTGTCAGCTTTTCTATTTCCCAAGAAATTAGTGACCACCAGACGGAAATCATTTCAAGCAGTTTTTTCAATACATGTTAAAGTGTTTTCCAACTGTGTATCTTTCAAAATATTTCGAATCTGTGGCCCAACAAAAATACCTTTTTTAACCTTTGCCTCACTTAGTCTTGGAAATTTCTGACGCAGGTATTGAAAAGCTGACCAATCTCTACCTAATGCCTTGACAAAGCTTTTCATTGGGCCAAACTTGATATGCAATGGTGGTAATAAATTTTTTTTCGAATCTACTAATGGCATATGCTGTACATTTTTTTGACCTGGCTCCAGGAATTGACGAACAGGCCAGTTTTGTCTGGTGTAATGAAGTGCCTTTGCCCGACTGTCCCATTCACACAAATAACAGCAAAACTTTGTGTAGCCTAGCTGCAGCCCAAGTAAAAGTGCAACAACTTTCAAATCGCCACAAATATGCCATTCGTGCTCATCGTATTTTATGCATGTCAATAGGTATAGTCAACGGCAAACAAAGTGGCGTGCACGTCATCAAGGTGGGTGTGTTGAAAAATTTACATTGTTGCCAAACTTTTTGTAAAATAATAAAGTTTATTATTTACATATCTAGGTTTATAAGCAATATTAACCTCAAATGAGAACAAAAATAATAGTATAATAAAATTATAGATCTGTACTTGCATAATCATTAAGTATGACAATTATTGATCAGATGACACTATGAAACTACCATATTTAATTGATAGCTTAAAGGTACTGAATAAAAATCCAAATGGGGTCCTCCAAATTTTATGCATGGTATTTATTTTACAGAATTCATACAGAAAAATGCATTCTAAAATTAGGTAAGCTACTGGTGTAAGCTTTTTCTGTACAATAAAGTTAGTCGGAGTTTCTTTCTTCAGCGCTGTCTGAATCTGAATCTTCATCACTCTCAAAGCTGATTATTAAAGGTTCGATGTCTGGTCGATCAAAAATTCGTTCTCTTTCATACCATTTAAAAATTTCTTGCTCAGTATGTCGAACACTATTTTTCCACATGTCTGGGGTAACCGTTTGTAGAGCCTCGTTCCACATATCCAAACAGTCTTTTTCACTGTTACCATCTCTACCAATATGTCTGTTATAGTAACCATTTGCTATGCCCCAAATTAACTCAATAGGGTTAAATATACAATGGTAAGGAGGCAGACGAAGAACTTTGTGCCCATGTTGTTCCGCCAATTCATCAATCACGTATATTTTAGGTGGTTTGTTTCTAAAAAAGCAGTTATTTTAAGAATAGGAATAAACAAAAGAAATATAAACTGTCGACCAAAATATATATAATTAAGAAGCATTATGTACCGAGCAACAATACTCAATAGCTCTGTTTTAAACATTGTGTTTAAAAATGGTATGTTTTGATTTGTCAACCAGTCTTGGATATTTTTTTTTGTCCATGCATTGTTAGGCACTTTGTTCAATATCATGCTGTGATAAGGGGCGTTATCCAGTATAATCATAGATGGACTCTCCAATTTTTCTAATAACTGATGTTGAAACCATTTAAAAAAATTGTCCTGGTTCATCTCTCCATGGTAATCGCTCAATTTTGTTTTCGAAGAAAATATCGCTTCACTACCCTCAATAAAGCCATTTTCATTTCCAGCATGTAATATAATGTATCTAAAATATATTAGTTTTAAATTTTATAGTGCAAATTGTGTAAAAGTACATACCTTTTACCATCTGTTTTAATAGCTTTCACGCTTTTTTGGTTTCCATTTTGCCAAGAGCGACCTATGGTCCCATTTTGAAATATCCAAGTTTCATCGAGGAAGACAAACTGGTATAAGGCCTCAACCTTGGCTTGATTGTATTGCCTTAGAAATTCAACCCTTTTCAAAGCTATACTTGGTAGTTCCATGAGCCCTCGTCGCGGATTGTCCTTAAGCCACTTAAATCCAAGATCTCTAAGCAACCGCCTTAAAGACGTGGCACTACCATCAAATAATGCCCTATCTCTTAATCGAGACCATAAAGTTTGTATCGTAACTTGTTCTTCTGAAACCATGTGTAATATGACATTATAATTTAGTTAACAAATTAATGCAAATTTCTGATAAGTTATTATAATAAGATCTTACTTTTGTGATACATATTATAGATCACTTCTCGAATGGCACTTGTATCCAATGTCGCTGTGTTGGTTACACGTTTAATATAACTCCGCTTTTTCTTGGGCGATTCTAAATTTGCATCACTTTTCACACCCTCGGAAATACGACTAACTGTCC